>CAICTM010002096.1:0-18298 GCA_903772945.1 Seminavis robusta
AACACCGCCTCGATGCCACACTCAAAGATTCTCAAAAGACACAATGCGCTTTCCTACCACCGTACTAGGGAAGCTGTTGCTGCAAGTATCTTGAGATTTCATCATATCCCTGGATCTACTAACCCTTCAGATATCCTCAGCAAACACTGGGACTATACATCGGTATGGCCTATGCTGAATGCACTACTGTTTTGGTCAGGAGATACCAAGAATTGCGGTAAGAAACACTCAGAGTCGACAGTCGCCACTGAGGGGAGTGAAAGCGTTACAGTTCCTCCCACGATTCAGAGTATCCGTGAGTAGATTGAGTCATGCTTTATGGGTCAACACGATGGAACAGAGAACGCTGGCAAGAACACGTTCTCAACGAAACCAAAGGACACGGTAAATTGGAGTATTCGACAGGAGTAAAGCATCCTGCCAACGAACCGTTTCCCGCAGATACCACGTTGACTTCCGTATGAATCAAGATCAACTACCACGATGCATTGATCTAACTCGCTACGAACTAGCTTTACTGATCGCATCAATCAAAGCTCACAACACAGATTATGAATTACTAAGAAGCAAACTTTGCATTTACTTTGCACTCGTCTTGAATAGTTGCAGTTGATCTCGTTGGGTGGTAGCTACCTCTACAAGATCCCTCTATTCAAGTAGTATTTCCTCACGTTAGCAAGCAGCTGAACAAACACACGGCACAGAGAAACCCCTACAAGCCACAGCCATGCTGTTAAACTATGCAGCAACCAATCCTGATGCTGTCCTCCGCTACAAAAAGAGTGACATGATCCTACACCTCCATTCCAATGCCTCCTACCTCTCTGCACCCAAAGCTCGATCCCGAGCCGGAGGCTACCTCTTCCTTAGCAATGGAGACCTGGACAATCCACCTCACAACGGAGCCATTCATGTAGTCGTCAAAATCATGAAAAAAGTCCTCAGCTCTGCAGCAGAAGCTGAAGTGGGGGCAGCATTCAACAATGCCCAAGAAGCATGCCCCATGCGACAAACACTCATTGAAATGGGACATCCCCAGCCAGCAACGCCCATCCAAACAGACAACAAATGCGCTGAAGGCATCCTCAATGGAACCGTCAAACAAAAACACTTGAAAGCCATTGACATGCGCTTCTACTGGCTGAAAGATCGAATCGACCAAGGCCAATTCACCATCTATTGGCGACCCGGAATCACCAACAGAGGAGACTACTTCACGAAACACCATCCGGCTTCCCACCACCGAAGTGAACGCTCGAAGTTCCTCCACAACAATAAACATGCAACCAACTTGCCGATAAACAACAACTAGCCATCACAATCGCGTGAGGGTGTGTTGATCTGGCACTCAGGACCCTTAAGTCTTTGGGTCCCTACCGACGCATTGAAAGAGTGTGGTAATGTAATTGGGGAGTGGAATAAATTGACCAGAAGATGTAAAAACATAAAAACAAATGCTACGGCCTCATTCCCCTTATTGTTCTGCATGGGGCTGTAACATTTGTTTGGCGATTTTGTCACTTTCCTGTGGAGAAAAAGCACTCCCCAATTCTCAACACGGTGGAAATGAGGATTTTTCATTTTGAAACCTGCACTAATTTCATTCGTGTATACTCATTCTTTCAGTCATTCCCTTTAAGTCATTCAGTCATTGGGTTAAATCTTCCCATTAAGCTGCCAAAAACCTTCACTTGTGGGTATATGGTCTGAATTATCTGTTAATGCTCTACTTTCAAATGGCAACTATAGGTTTAACACTCATCTCAAACAGATAACAGAAAGAAATAATGGCTAGGTCAACTTTGAATTTCTCATTACCAGTACCTTTCAATGAGTCGGTAGCCAGATCCAAGACCCTATTATGATGTCAGGAAGCTGCATGCATGCTCACCCTACTTGCAAGTTATGCAAGTAGGAGCCACCAACCGTTAAGAGCTGTTAAGAGTTGGCACTCCCAGACTGAGCCTGTGTGCTCCCAGCCAGGGACAACTAGCCAGAAACTGCTCATAATTGTTATTAACAAACTTTTACTAACTAATTCTTCCCTAGGCCCCTGCCTGGATCAACAGCGAGGACTCTAGCTAGACCTACTAGCTACCGGTACTGGTACTGGTACCGGTAGAGCTACTGGTGGTGTGGAGATTGTTACTACTAGTTAGTAAAGGGTTAGACTTAGGTTGGCCATAATCATGACAATCATTCGATTTCAAATTTTTAAATTCTAAAGAAGAGTTACTCTAGTTTTGTCTTCAAAAATTAGTTTAAAGTTTAATTTCTTCAAAGTTACATTGAAATTGACAAAGTGGGCAGGTCCTGGCGCACGTCGTCGCGCATCGTCGCGCGTCGTCGCGCGCCACTTTGTGGGACTCAATTTCAATGTAAATTTTAAGAAAATAAAATTTAAAATAATTTAAAAAAAACAATAGTGTGTTTGTTTACTTCGTTCAGCCAATTTTTGCTATGAGTTTGTTTGTTTCTTTTCAAAAAGGCTTCCAGCTCAATGTACGGCTGGAGTTTCTCCGAGAGTATTACTACTACTAGTAGCTAGGACAAGCCCAGCGAACTGGGGCGATGCAGAGCCACGGCACTCGAGCCTGATAGTGTGGTTGAAGGGACGTTGAAATCTGCCGTCAGAGTACAGATGGTCGAAACACCGATTCGTTCCCTTTTCCCCGTACCGGTACCTTCTTTGACGAAAGAATTGTTGGCTCGGCGACTTTCAGCACTTTGGGTTCATTGAGGCAATCAAGGCCGGCAACCACTCGTTGTCTGACGCTCCATGCTCGTTGAGCCAGCAAAGGTCAACGAAGACGAGACACTCTCGTTACCTTTTGTCTCTACTATGATAGTCAAACCACACCTTGGAAATATCTTCAACGATAGACGATGGCTTTCGTTTGAAGGTTTGAGCCAGCTTGATCTAGTTCTTTCGACTCCGTACATTCTCTCCCGGCGATGTGGTCTATTCTGCATGTTGCCTCTCCCTTCCCTTTCTTGTGATCGCACAGGTACCTGGTATCAACCTCGTTGCCTAAGTGCCAACGTGACAATCCTCCTGAAGCTGCCCTATTGTTGCATCCCCAACCCAAGCATGGCAGCCAGCTCTTCCCCTAGAAAGAAGTTGTCATGGCATTGAACCTTGTCCTCCTGAACGAAGACGGGATTCGTCGCTGTATCAGTCTTTTGGTCAGCTTCCAATGGCTTTTCTTCTTCTACTTTGTCTTTTACCTCGATGATCTCTCGGGACTCGCACTTGGCGTCGTCATTGTCTTCGTTAATAATTTTCAAGTTGGTGGCCTTCGTTGTCTCTTCAGACGCCACCGGCGTGATAGCGGTTTCGTAGCTTTCCGTCGAAAAGGGCGTGGGACCAGTTTCGACACTATCAGCATCACATGGCATACTAAAGGGTTCAGACTTGGGGTGTTCGTCTTCGTCACGGAACACAATCTCGTAGCTACGTTGAACCTGTTCGCTTACTGCTCCTTCGCGCTGTTTGTATTGTTCCAGATCCAATTGACTATCATCCAACCCGCTAACACGTATCCTTCGATTCCGGGTCTCACCGGTCCTTTTGTTGTTGTTGGCTTGAATCATGCTGTGCAAGTCGGGAATGTCGTCGCCCTTTCCTTGTAGGCATTTCCAAATTTTGGGGACCACCACCAGCATCAACACACCAAAGTTGTTGAGGAAGACAAAACAAACTCGTATAAAATAAGACGTGGACACACTGCTCTCAACGACGATCAGCAGCGGAGTGACAATGACCAGAAGCTGAATGGAATTGAAGAGTGCAATTGCGACATTCTTGGAATCGCTAATTTTGTGATAGGCACTGGTGTCGTAGGCCAGCCAATTGGCGTATATCAGAGTGGCCAAATGAAACAAGGCAATGAACAGGGGAAACAAGAAGGAATATTGTTTGGATGTATCACATGCTCCCCGTGCTTCTGCAATGTACCCCTCTTCATCGTAGTTTTTGACCTCGATTTGCCACTTGAGCGGGTCCACAATCGACCACGCCGTCAGCAGAACCACATCGACTGACAAAAAGGCCACAATGAAGAGTGCCACGGATTCGACGGAAACCGTGGCCTTTCGAAAATTCTGCTGTGGATTGGCCGTGTTCCCAATCAATTTCTTGACTCGATATATTTTGGCCACCAGTGTGGCAGTGGTCATCATGTGTCCTAGTGCCAGTACCCAAGGAAACGCCAGGCACGAGGCATCCAAGGATTGAATGGAGTTTCCCGAATCGGGGTGATTATCGCGACTCATCAATATGATGGAAGTATTGTCCACCATGGACCCGAATACGACCAACATGAGGAAGAAGGATTGTGCCAAACGAATGACAGCTTTGTTTCGATAAATGTACAAACAGACGGCACTAGCAGCAGCGATGAGATAGTTGATCCCACAGAGTGCCAGACCCGTGTAGAGGAGTGCACTGGGTATGTAGGAACACTTGACAATGGAACAAACGTCTTGTACAATCCCGTCGTCCACCTGTTCCAACCCCGCCACCCGTTCGTAGGGTCCAATCGACCAAGTGCAAAGATCATCGGCCGTGTAGGATTGTCCCTGAAAGTCGACAAACATGTCCTGCCACGTGTCTGCCGTGACAATGGGATTGGGAGTAAGGCGTATTGTTGGTTCTTGGAGCATGCCATACTTCAAGTATTCGGCTGCCGCATGGACCGCCAAATTCCCCTCGAGATAGGGACTCTGCACGGTGGTCCCGTACTGTTCCTTGGTTTCGAGCAGTTCGCGTGCTCCATTGCAGACGGTTCCCACCAGAGTAATAGTAGTTTTGTTGTTGGAAGTTCGTGTCGAGGGATGATCCTGAATGGCCTGATAGGCGCCCATGAGGATACTGTCATCCATGGCATAGATTCCATGGAGTTGTCCCGTTGGTATAGTATCCAACAAGTATAGCACAGCTTCATAGGCTGGCTGAGTCCCCCAGTCCAATGGAAGTTTTTGCAGGAGTGTGATTTCCGTTCGATTATTATTGTTGTCAAGAATGGCATTTTCAAAGGCGGTAATGGAAAGATGATAGCCTCCGTAGGTTTCTGGATACCCCAGGGCAACGATATTGGCCTGTTGGATTCCTCGCTCCGCCATGGCTTGAATCATCATTTTGCCTGCATTGGAAGCCCGCAAGGCATCATCTGGTCCGGCATATGCCAGCAAATGGTCCCATTCCCATTGGGAGTCGTCTCCGGGTAGTTGATTCATTTGGATAATGGGTACTTGATGTGTCTCGTAAAGTAATTGAAGCAACAGTCGACTGGGATAGTCAATGGGCCATATCAGGTAGACTTTGGGTTGCTGAGACGTTGGGAGTTGTATGAGTTCTGAGAGTACCATGGCCGAAATGCGTGGATCAAAGTTTCCCACGTCGATAATTTCCATGGAAATGTCGAGGCGACGGGCGGTCAAGAGAAGCCCATTGTGGACACCGTTCGGGTAAGCCGTCGAACGATCTGGAAGGACCGCCACAATGTCAGGTCGGGCCAGGACTATGGTAGTACAGCAGCAATAGCAGTAGAGAAGGACAAAGAGAAAGAGCATCTTGCAGCGGTGGTTTGGAGTTTTGATTATGAAACAACAGGCAATACTGGAAGTCACTGGACCGGGCTGTCTTTCCCGTGCCCACCAGATTTCGTTTTGTTCTTGTGGACGCACGGGGTGCATGGCGACAACGGCATCACGGGGAGATCTTTTGTGTGAACTGACAAAGTATGTAAGATGGTTGTTCGGGTGAAGAAGCAGATTTATAGGTGTAAGTAATTAAGGCTTAACGTTCCTTCTCTGCGACTGGTACCACTAACCCCTACCGGTACACCCGGCAGAGCTGTGTGACACGAGTTGCCGCTCAAGGTCTATTCCTGGCAGCGTCAGATCAACACGGACACCACCAAGTTAACCAAAGGCTGCTTGGACACCATGACATTATGCATGTCTTCGACGGCAAGGATCTGCAACGGCAATAATAAGGGATGAATATCACACTCATCAGCGGTTGTAATAACACGCTAATCACGGCTTTACTTTCTTGAAGCGTTTATATCCTGGGACCATGGCATCATCATCACCATCACCATCATCATTGCCTCTGAGCTGTCCTTGCATCAACTCGACGGAAATCTTGATCGAGCATTCCAACTGCGAGCAAGACAATGGCGATGCTGGAATCCGATTTGAAGAAGTTTGTTTCCCCTTGACCTTTGGATCCAATGCCTGTGCGGCTCATGATGTGGGGCTGGATCCTCGCTGTACCACCACCAGTGCAAAGGAAGTTCTTCCCGAATTTTGCGGCGAGCATTGGTGCTACGTGGATCGAGATGCCTGTCGCGTCACACCCGAGCAACTGTATCGATCTGACATGTTCGATGATCATGTGGACTTGTTTTATTCCTACAGTGTCTGCAACGCATCGGCCGATTCCTTCTTGTCCTATCAGACCACGCAGTCTCTGCAGAATGTGACCATCCGAGCTGCCTTTCCGATTATGCGAGACTTGATGCACTTTAAGCGGACGGAATCGGGAGAATTGGCGCAGAACAAGGGACCCGAGTACTACAATGACGACGTTCCCTGGCAAGGATACGCCATTGACTATTTCAATGCCGTCGTCGAACTATCCAATGCGGCAGGGGTCGAATACACCTTTCGCAGTGTCGGAGCAGACGAACTGTATGATCCATTCACAGGCGTCGTTCACGATGTACATGCTGGATTGGTCGATGTCGCCATTTCCACCTACTGGATCACCAGTCAACGCTTGCAAATGACACCCTACACCACACCTGTTGCCGTCGATCAGGTCCTCTTGTTTGTCCCACAACCAGAAGTCGATGGAGGCGGACTACAAGACAATGTCGTCAAGATTTTTGCTCCCTTTGACCCCAATTTGTGGATTTGCCTCTGGATTCTCATTCTACTCATTGCCTTTGTCAATATATGGCTCTCCACCACACGGGGAGTCCATTCCTACTTGTCCCGACGCATGACTGGGTCTCGATGGAGACGCGCAGGTGTCGTGCAAAAAGCCACCATTCTGGGAGGCATGGTCTTGGATAGTACCATGATTTTCTCCACGTACATGTTTGGACACTCGGTCGAACTCGATTGGCAATCCACCCGGGCGCAAAAGATTCTCATGTTTGGCTTTGCCTTTTTGATTCTTGTGTCGGTGGCGTCCTACACGGCCAACCTGGCCGCCTTTCTCACCGTCACTGGTGTTTCCAACTATATTGGTTCCATGGAAGAGGCCATCTTTACCAACGCGCCCATTTGTGCCCACCCGACATTACGAAAAGAATTGGAATCCGTATGGCCGGATGCGACCTTTGTCGTCAACGAAGACAATCCGACAACGTTCGGTATTATTGAACTCTACGAAGCTGGAAAGTGCCCTGTTGGTAAGTCCATCAATCCTGTTTGCTCCGTACCATCCTGTTGTGTTCTCCTGCTGGTTTTCTAATGTATGTATTTGCACGTTGTTGGTTCTACACACTCTTGGGACTACTACAGTGGCAAACAGCATGCTCGATGTTCGTCAGAACAAAGATCACATGAAGGCATTTTGTAGAAACCACCTTGTCTCCACCGGTAGTCTTGTCCTGGAAAACCCGATTGCATTCCCAGTGGGTGAGCGCATTGCGGGTGGGTTGTCCTATTGGTTGTTCCGAGCAGAAAAGTTAGGAATTACGTTTCAAGACTATGCCGAGCAAAATTCACCACCGCTAGAATGCAGGTAAGAAAGAATGGATGCTGAGTCTATTTTGTAGTACAATCGATTGGCTGGCTGTTATGATGATTGATTTGCAAAGGGACTCACCAAAAGCATTTGCTCTTTGTTCCCCGATGATCTAGCTTGAAAATCGCCACATCCGAGACGGCAGAATTGGCGTCCTTGTCACCAGAGAATTTCGCTCTTCCCATCATCTTTTGTTGCGCCTGCGTCATTGTTGCGATTGCCGTGCATTTACTCAACAAACCACATACTAGCACCGCCATGACTGATGTGTCGCACAACTCGTTGGCATCTGACAATCTAAAGGATGCCGTGGGACGGCCACGAGCCACGTTTGAAGCTGCCCGGGATGCCAGCGAAAACGAGGATGAAGAACAGCGCGATACGGTGGTCACTGATCCTATGTTACTGTTTCGGCAGAATGGAAACGGCGTAGGTGGATGGACGGATCAAAGCATGCGGGACCACAATCTGATGGGCAGACGCGGCAACGATAGTGACGTACCCAACAATCATCAAAGTCAGGAGACAACGGAAATGAAAAAGAACTTGCAGCAGGTTATGGCTACTCAGCAGTTGATGCTCTCCATGTTCCAAGAGGCATTCAAGGCGAATAGAGAGGGAACTTCGGTATCGTTCGCAGACCAAGTGCCTAAAGAAGAACAACCCGGGGCAGAGAATGGGCATACCAAAGCTGAATAAGTGAATGGATATGAGTGGCCTTGGGGGTACTAGTACCTGGTATTCTTTACAATGCCGTACTCACTCGTTGTATTGGGAGACGTTTCTGGGCGTCTATCAAATAATATGTCAAGAGTTTTGTATATGCACCGATGGGAGTAACATAGGGTTCCTCAATTCGCTTCCAAAACGTTTGTCTCCAGGCTCATTCTTGCTGGCATAGAGCCACAGAAGATTTCGCTGCTGAACATCAAGAATTCGAGCTGAAGCACTTCCATGAGGGAGGAAACTAAACTGAAACTTACTACGGTATTAATAGTAACGAAAGTAACATGAAATTTTCATTACTAGGATCTTTATCAAGCTAGTTCGAACTCAATTAGAATGTCTCATCCCAATACAACAGCTGCCAATTGTGGTGGCAACAAAACCTTTTAACTCAAAGGCACTGCCATGATGTCTTCTCTACAACCACATTGGACAATCATAGTTCAACTCATCCAAAATGCACCTACTTTCTGCTTGGCAGAAGCGTCCAGGTGAACAAGAGGAACAGGCTCCAGAGAATTGAGGGTAGCACAAGACTAGATCATAATCAATGTAGAACATGGGCTGCTTGATGTCTGTATGAAACTTGTCTCTCCAAACCTTGCGGTTGTAGCATCTAACTTCTCCCGGTCCACAAATTACGAATTTGGTCGTATCGCAAGGGCCAATGTCATCGTCTCCAGGTCCATTCTTGCAGAGATCGGTAGGAAAGAGAGAATCGAATTGAAGGTGTCGCTCCTGTAGGTAACAAGAAATCGGAAACCTGAGTGAAAGGCAGCAAGCAGACATGCGAGTTTTACATCATCAAAATCATTGTCACACATACCGATTGCTCCTCAGTGGCTCGCAGCCCAGAGGAAGCTTGACTGATGCCGGCCAAGCACAGAAGACACACAAGGAGGAAAACGTTTCGGGAGAGCATGGTAAAAGAGAGAGATGGAACAAGACAAAAGAAAAGTGTGAATCCGGTGCAGCTGATCCCTTTGACACAGCATTTCTTCGTTCACCGCATTGCTTTTTCGCGGGAAATTGTGGCGGAGCTTTCACCTGGATCTCAGTTTCAAACTTTACAGCGGTAGTGAATGACTCTTTCATTTATGATACATTCAAAATTCAAAACCAGGCTTGTGTGCCAATGCCGACAGACAGGCTCATCAATCATTCGTTGGTGGGAGCCTTTGGCGCGAAGGATCAGCCACCAACTCTGGGACACGGAAAGATCGCACCCTCACTTTTCTTTTTCGTGGAGGAGTTTCGTTAATTTGAGTTGATTGCCTCTTTGATATTATCATTATCAACAAACCCCTACCATGATGACCCCTGAGCGTACCAATAGCAACGACGAGGTGGAAGACGAACCCCTCATGGGATCTGGCCCTGTCCCCATTATGGATGTAGCGGACCTTGAAAACCCAAGTCTGCTTAGCGACGACACTTCTGTTGACGCGAGCGTGAGCGTATTGGATGTCAGCGCCGCCATCAACAACTCTGTCAATGCATCCATGACTTCCGAGAACTGCAAGATCATTGACGAATCTGATGTCCACCATACTCCATGTCCCGACCCCGAGGGAACGCCGGCTATGGATGTTAACATGAACACAGTCATGCTTCAAGCCAGTGGTATTATCCCCGATGCAGCCAACTTGACGCCTGTCAAGTTGGATGCCGACCTCAAGGAACAAGACACCTTCACCTCCTCCCCCACCAACAGCCGCGACTCGGAGCTGGAAAGGAAGGAAGACGACTGCGAATCTCGCCCAATCTCGCGCCGCCAACAGCGCATGCGAATTGTCCGTTGCTATGGAACCGTCGCCGTTATTGTTCTGATCTTTGCCATTGGAATTCCTTTGGGCGCTGTCATGCTCTTCAAGAACCAAAACAACGAGACAAGCTTTTCTGGCGCCACGGACAATGCCAATGACCCTTCTACCACTACTACTACTACCACCACCACTACTACTACTTTGGATCAGGCCACTACAGCTCCTGTCTATGAAGAGACCACCAAGGATCCCTACCACGAAGAGTCGGAAAACACCAAGGCCCCCGAGTGGGTTGATGATGAAGATGGAAACACGGATGCCCCTGACCTTTGGCAAGAAGAAGGTACCGTCGAACCTGAAGAGGTTGACACGAAACCTCCTGTTGCTGTGACGGAGGCTCCTGTGGTGACTGATCCCCCGGTTGTAGTTACTGATGCACCGATCCCTGAAACGGAGTCTCCGGTATTGATGACATCTCCTCCTGCCCCTGTCACGGATGCTCCTGTTGTTCCCAATACAACCAACACCTTTGGAGAGCGCAATGTGACCTCGGACAATGAAAATCTTTCGACTTCTACTCCCACCTCGGGAACCGTAGAACCCGAATCAGAAGCTCCAGTAACAGATGCACCTGAAGAGGAGGCCACCATTGAGCCTACGGATGAAGACACAACCTTTGGTCCAACCGCAAATCCCACATTTGTTCCTACTGCCGCACCCACTTTCCGCGCAACTCCTTCCCCAACTTCTCCCGCTCCGACAGTCCCTGCCACCCCCGGTCCCGACAGATCTGCTGTCTACTTTGACTTGATCAATGTGACTTCTCCAGCAATTCTGCAAGACACTGCTACTCCTCAAGCTCTTTCCTATTTGTGGCTGGTGGAGCAGGATCAAATCATGCCGGTGCCCTCGGGACGCAAGGCCATCCAACGCTATGTGCTCAACGTCATGGATCATGTTATGCATGACCCCATTCGCTCTATTCTCAGTGACCCTACCACGGATGAGTGTGAATGGACTGGTGTTGTTTGCAACCAGACTACTGGAGAAGTCACCCAAATCAATTGGTTGAGACAAGGATTGAATGGACAACTTGTGCCTGAGATGAGATACTTGACCAGCTTGGAGCGCCTCGACCTGTCTGAAAACGAACTCACGGGAACTCTAGACAATCTCTACGCAACCACTAGCTTGAAGTATGTCTACTTGGAGAACAACCAGTTCACTGGACCACTTTCTGAGCAGGTTGGATTGATGGAACACCTTGACTCGCTTTACTTGGGTCACAACCAATTGAGTAAGTCCCTCGCGCTCCATCACGATGATAGCACATCGCATCACTGACCTTTCTTTTGCTGCCCTTGTAGCTGGACAGCTTCCCATTTCACTCAGATCTCCACGAGGCCAAGCCAAGCCCTTGCGTAAGCCAAGACCGCTTGTACACCTGTCGTCGCACAAAGCCGAAACTAACATGCCTTGACTTGACTCTTTATAATCTGTAGGATGGTTAATCCTCTCCCATAACAAGTTCTCAGGTTACTTGCCTCCAGACTGGCGCATGCGTAATGTCTTCCATCTTGACTTGGGCTACAATAACTTCCAAGGGCCACTCCCTTCTGATTGGGAAAATAACATGGTCCGACTTCGTCACCTCTACTTGGACCACAACGGCTTCACAGGAACTATCCCTTCCAACTTTGCTAGACTTGGTAATGGAAGAATCAAGCAACTCCATTTGAACAACAACTTCCTGACAGGAACGGGTAAGTGCTGATTCGCCGGACATGAAGTCTGCAATGACAACCTTGGCTGACCATCTAAAACTCTTGTCTTCCAGTTCCTTTCGGCTTTGACCCTGTTGACCAGCTTACGTCGTTCAGTGTGCAAGGCAACAACATTACCACCCCCATCGATCCGGCCCTCTGTTCGCTCAGCGTCTTCGAGCTTGGCGTGATGGTCGAAATGCGCACAGATTGCGATATTTGTACTTGTGACATGCTTTGCAAATCCTGCCAGGAGTAAACTAACCACCAGCCCACAGTGAAGGCGGTGGTCATAGTCTGAACCATCTGTGCAGCCTTCCTTCTACTACTAGTTGGGTAGTGGTGTGTCGGTTTGGGCTTTTAAAGTTATATTAAGATATACATTATTGAAATTGTTTAGAGCTGTTTGTCAACATGTGGTTGCCCTGGTTGTCTTTCATATTCATTGCTTGTTGTTGGTCCTTCGTCTGCGGAAGAGATCGTCGAATTGCTTCAATTCTTCTTTCTCGAAGCCCTCAAAGTCCAGAGTTTCTAATCTGGGCAGCTTCAGAACTTCGGTCAACAATCGTCGGATCTCCTTTGTTGATCTTCGGTCATCTCCTTCCCTTTTCTCACTTCTCACCAAGTTAAGGTATCGCAGTGTGTAGTTGTGTCGGAAGGAAAAGATGACATCAAGAAAGGTCTTGGAATCAAAGTCTTCATCAATGTTCAGGTCCAAGAAGATAAAGTTCGGCCTGTTCTTCCTCAGTTTCTCTGGGATGATTGTTGCTGCTGTTGCCGGTGTTGCTGCTGTTGTCATTGCTGCTTCTGTGTTTGTTGTTTTTGTGTTTTGTTTTTTGTTTTTTGTGAGAACAGATCAAGGGTTGCTTGAACAAATCGACGACAGGGAGCACAAGACAAGAAAGGTGGTACAAATTGTTTGCATGGAAATTACTATCTTGACTTGTCTCAAACTCGCAAGCACAGTTCATATCTTGTCTTGCGAAAAGGCTTGTAGTTCGCAAAGTGTTGTTGAGTTGCCTTGCTCGAGACATTATCGCCATGCATCAACCCAGGACTGGTGACAAACCCTGCATGGAGCAGTCCAGCACGACCTGAGACCCAGTGTTCATGGATGCTGTTAGCCCGACCGAATTCAAAAACAGAACAGGGTAGTTTCGGTCCGGTATACAAAAGGGGACTAGACTAATCGATTAGGGTTTAATGAAATTTGGGTTTAGATGTATTTCGCTTCCATTTCGGTAAATAAAGGGAACCGAACCCGCAGTCGAACTGTGATTGGCCGCCCTTGCGCATGTTTCCTCGTGGCGGTTCCGATCGGGAATGCTTACCGGTGGTACGTACTACACCACCCAGCCAGTTGCACTCTCCCACCCCACCGGTAGAGCTAGCTGTACCAATAACTACCAGTAGCTCAGGCCTCATGCCAGCCATCTTTGCGGATCCACCAGTCCAAGCTTGTGAAGTGGTGGGTACGCTGGATGGATCGTCAAGATTGTTTGTGGCTGGGCCTCCGGGGGCAAACACACCATTTGGGTCCTTTTCTCAGTTCTGCACCGTTGACACTGGGGTGCAGAGCGAGTGACGTACAATATTGGTACCTAACACGCTGCCGACAAAGCTCATTCCTCGAGGTGCAGTGACGAAGCTCCTGGACCTAGCGGTACGGTAGCCTGCCATATTTTGCCAAAACGGTGATGCACGGATCCACCAGTCCTTCGGTCACATTTGGCAAGCGTACTTCGTTGGCGCGTACCGACGGGTTGTTTGTTGATCAAAATGCTTGGCGTGGCCTCTGCCTCGATCATCCTTTTTGCAAACACGCCATAAGTTAGGGCCCACTTGTCAGGCATGCAAGGCTGAGATTGGGGTAAAGGGCTCCCTACCCACCTGGTTGCCTGCCATACCCACTATTTAACTAGCCAAATCGCGGCAACCTAGCAAGCTGCGGTTTGCCATGGTAGCTAGCTGGCTCCATCGGGATCTGGTCCTGGGAGTCAAGTCAAGTCGAGCGATGATAGTTGCAAAATTTGCTTTCTTCCTTGGCGGCTACATCTACATACAGTACTGCAATCGCTTCAACACGCTGCTGGTCCCGCAGCTCTCTTCCGAATCCGACTGTAGTAAAAGGAAAATCGAAAGTAAGTAAGATAAGTGCTATGTACATGTATGTTATTTTATGAACTGGGTCGCAAGCTGAAAAGGAGCGATATCTGCAGCGTGATCCCAAAAAGATCCAGCGCTTTGGCTCTTGTTTTGCTGCTCGCTCATGCCGCCACCGTAACCTTGCTTCTTCGTCTCGTCCCTCTCCACACAAAAGATGACTGCCGATGCTGTTGCAATGCCAACCTGTCTTGTCGTGGCTCTGCGGCTCTTGGATATTGTAAGTCATCATCCGTGTGTATAATATCTTGCAATGAATCACACACTTGTGCCATCGTCCATCGTTTTGATACATTTCTAGCCCAGCAATGTCGGAGCATAGTTTGAATCGATGGGGGAATGACATTGGAATGACGAGAGAGGTTCGGTGTCCCACCGAGTTCACAGACAAACTTGTAGTGGTCTTCTTTGGTAAAGTCAGCAAAGGGCTTTTGCAACGTCAAAAGTTCCCAAAATACAATGCCCCACGAATACGTATCCGCTTTAGCATTGTACGGCTGATGCCGACAGACTTCCACTGCACAGTACCGCCTTGTTCCCACTCCCCCCGACATGCGAAAGACATCGTCGAGCTGGTTGGACTCTGGCAGCTTGCGACAGAGTCCAAAATCAAAGAGCTGTATTTTGTCCGGGTCATCTTGTGCAAAGCCAATGTTGTCGGTTTTGACATCGCGAAATATGAGCTGGTGGTGGTGAAGGTACCTCAATGCCTGGGCAATTTGTAGAGCATAGTGACATTTGGCACCCAAACGTTGCGTGCTTGTAGTTTTATTGCTGCCATCATTTTTATCAGTGCCCCCCTTTTGTAGTTGTTTCCTCCAACGATGGATTCGTTGTGCTAGTGTTTCGGAAAGACGCTCTGTAATGAGAAAGTAACTTTCGTATGTCCCTCCTCGAAAGGCGTCGGTCCCTCCTCTGGCCAGACCCTTCAAGGACAAAATGTTGGGATGCTGCAGTTGCTGTAGAAACGTAGCCTCGGCGACGAGATCCACAACAGCATTTTCAAAATCATTTCTTCCCGCTTGGAGTAAGCGAGGCTTCAAGTGCTTCAACACAAACCGACCGCTGCCATTGGCATCCGCCACTTGCTGGTGATAGGCTTGTCGCAACTCCTGTTCCTCGGGAGAGTAGTAGTGGTCATTACCATGATGATCAAGCTGAAATCCATTAATCTCGTACACTTTGGAAAAGTAGCCCTCGCCGATTTGCTTGCCCAATTTGACTTCGCTGCGATCAAAGTGGGCAATAGGCTTTCTTGGCTCCTCTACGTCAACGGCTTCGAAGGAGGCATCCCCGAATTGTTGCGAACATGACGCCAGGGTGAGCTCCGTGCTCGACTCCTGATCAACTTCATCATGGAACACCATCTTGACTTGACTGCACTTGCTTGCTGCTGCTGCCTGATACCACAATAGCTAGCTAGAATATTGTCGAGAAGATATGGCAATTGAGAGCCAACAACAAAACCAACACAACCACAATAAGGAAGTGAATGGGTCCAAGCTGAATTGTGCCGAGCACTTCAAACAGCCCTCTCTCTTTTCTCCGCTATCAATCAACCTGTAAATGCTGTTGTTGCTGCATTTATTTAGTTAGTTACAGAGACTTCATAGGGATCTTGGATGTTTCAAAGGGCCTTCTCCACTTTGTTCCCTTCGAGTACTGATTTGCCTATTGTCTCGTTTCCTTCGTCTCCCAAAGACCTTCCGCTTCTTAAAGCATTAATGGAACAGAAAAAAACATTCACAAGGTTATTCAAATCTCCACTTTTGATTTAGAGGTCTATTGCCTCAAATTCAATGTTCCAATGTAATGTTAAGTAGAACGGCGTAGAATTCATTAAGCTATTGGAGCTGTGGTACTATTGACTCTATAGTACCGGTACCGTACCTACAAGTACTCTGCCCTCTGCACTCACCACGTTGCACCCACGCACCCACCACCCACAACCCAAACTTCCCAACCCACTGAACAACTGCCAATGAGCTGTACCGCTGTACCACTTTGAATAGAATAAATTTTTGGTGTGTGGACACTGATGATCAAGTCATGTCTGTTTTACATCACATAACGGCACGCTGTAACGCCCGCTAGCCAGAGCCGAGTTGAGCTAGTTTCTGTTGAGGGAACATTGATGAGGAGTCTGACCATTTTTTTTTTGTTACTGGAAGTGGTCCAGTTAGTTTTTATATTCGAAGGTGAGGAAACAAGGAGGAGTGAGGGTTGGCGATGAACCTGGTGTTGGTTGGAGTGGGTCGACGCGTGGCAACAGGAGTGAGCGCTGGAGATCTGTGTGGGACCTATAATAGGTCCAGGGGTACTACCACCTAGCTTGTAGGCCTGGAGTTGGTGAATGCATCTGTCCAGGATTGAGTCTCTAGCGTGCTAGCCACTTTCGTGCAGGTGCGGGAGGTGGTCTGGGAAGACGGCTGCTTTTGATTGGTGTGGGGTGCTGGGGGAGCCAAGCCTGCTACTAGTACATGTAGGTGGTACCAGTACCAGTATCTACAGATGTACCGGTAAAGGGTTGGTGGGAAGGGATTTGATTCGATTCGATTCGATTCTTTACAGTACGATTAGGGTTTGGACTGGGTTGGGAGATGGGGTATTTTATGGCACGAATGATAATTTGCTTCATCCAACAAGCAAGAAGCAATGACGCGCAAAATGAGAGGAGAGACGAAGCGAAGTGGTGGCAACACGATCCAAAGATCCAAGAAAGAGAGTGCTTTACGAGCAACTTGAAACTGGTTGGTTCACATAGTCTATTTTAATAAAAAGTGCGTTGAAGGAACCACAACAATACAAAGATAATGTCAATAACAATAGACGAACCATCCATCGTGTCAAAAGCGGCGGCAGGCACCGTTCTGATCCATGCGGCCATCTGGGCGGTGGTGTGTTTGTTCTTGTTCTTCATCAATTTGGTTACCACTTTGCTGATTCCTCCCTGGTTCGTCTTTCCTACGTTGGGATGGGGACTTGGCGTCGTTATTCACACCGCTGTGGCGGGAGCGATTGTGGCCGTGCAAGGAGATACAGATGCTGTGATAAGCACCGCCAAGCGAATGCTTCCCGCTTCAGTTTTTTCCAGAGAGCATGAATCTTGATTGGATTTCTACTGCAGCAGATCTGAGTCAAAACAAATACAAATCCTTTTCTGTACTGTGATAACCTAGATCTACTCCTCTACATGACAGTAGCTGCCAAGAGTGACTGTCCATAGGTGCAGCCCGGGTGGGCCTTGGAGATGGTCTGGGAGTGGGACCTGCAGTTGGGCCCTGAGTAGGTCCACTTGTTGGTCTAGGTGCGGGATCAGCATTCGGGTCTGGAGTTGGACCAGAGATAGGTCATGATGTGTGACCTGGAGTCGGTCCAGGGGAAGGCCCTGGAGTGAGCAGTTTCCTGCGTTGGATCAGCCAGCCAGAGCTCCTGGTGTAGGTGCAATTGTTGATCTGAGTGGAGGTCTAGGCATTAGCCTTTGGCAGATCCAGGTAGTTGTCTAGTGGTAGGTATTGGGCATGTGTCCTGGAGCAGGGCCAATTGGTGGTCCTGGACTTGGGCCAGATGCAAGACTTCAACCCTTGATTCATGGTTGCAAGGTACCGGTAGGATACTTCGGTGACGTTGCGAGTCTGTTGTTACCTCTGTTATCGGTAGCCAGCTAGTGGGAAGGCAGGCACCACACGCGGGTATCCTGAACCAGTTTAACCATTTCCAATGGCCGGTTGGAGACAATTCCATACCCACGCAAGAGAGCAACCCGTTCCAAATCTTGAGGCGTATCCACAATCCAATAAATTGCCTTGGGTACGCTTTGTTGGACAACCCTTAGTGCATTGATACCAATTGTCGAAGCATAATTGGGATGGGATGGGTGGTACTCTACTGTTGGCATAATGTAGTCATAGCGCTGGAGCCGAACCGCTTGTTGGGCATCGTACGCCTCCTGTCGTCGAATGGCAAAGGAAAGCGTACAGTGTTCGGCTAGTTCGTCCACTACGACAGATTCCTCGTGCTTTACTTTGTTGACATCCACATATAGTGTGCACTGCTTGGGCTTGACATGGAGCTTTCGCATAACCTGCAGAGTCTTCTGCAACAATAACATTGGT
>CAICTM010002097.1:0-18287 GCA_903772945.1 Seminavis robusta
ACCAGGGGGTGGTTAGCGAGGCACTGGTTTAGGGGCATGTGTTTGGACGAGTATAACCGAGTCCTGCACTTTTCACAAATCAATCGATGGGAAACTGTCTGGGGTGACAATACCACCATAACAATCTGGAAAGTTCTCTACACTAGCTGACCAACCAACATCGACAATGCTGTTGGGGGTACTGGCACTGCGACCGCAGAAGAATATGATGCCTTGGTCGCCAGCAGTGTCACTACCACATATTGGACAGCCAAAGTTGACTGCAATGGTTGTCCTGATCAAGAACCATTGTTTGCTGTTCCCGAGGAGGAGTCCAATCCACCTAACAGTCAATCGAGACATCTCTCTTCCTTTCTAAATCATGAGAAACCCCCCTCGAAAAAGAGAGGGTTACAAGCTGAACAATTTCAAGCCATCAGCTTTGACATGACAGAGTTCTTTCCGCTCTTTGCAGCCTCTTTTAGTTACAACATTGTTCTCCCGCTTACACTCCAAATCCGCCTGGCCGTCAGCCCAGGAATATTTACAATTGCCGAAAAAGGACACAGCTTATATCAAACAAAAAAACAAAAAAAGGAAGTATGCACAGGATCTGACATGTCGGTGGGGCCTGGTCCGACACAACCATTGATGTTTGCCGTTGCTCGGGCAGTGACTGAAAGCGGCAGTGTGGATGAACAGGCAGCACCTGTGCGACAAATTGGTGAACTTGTGATTCGAGAGATCCTAGAAGCCGTGGAAGCCAATCAAGGGACTATCCAATCACCCTTTGTCCAGAATGACCTTTCCACTATTGAAGACTGCATTCGACAGGAGCAAGGATCTGGGGCAGGTGAGAGCACAGGAGCCCCCAATGCTTCAGAATTCTGTCAAGCTTTGCTTCAGAGTAATGACATTGAGACTTTGGCGTCATGTCTTGACAACGCAGGATCCTCTGAATGTCAACAAATTTTGCCTGGTTTGTTGGAGGAAACACAAACTTTGAGGGAACAAGGTATCAGCGAGAACGATGCAATGAGCACCCCTGGTGAAGGTCAAAATGGCAATGACAATAGAGGCGAAGAAGGGGGGGAAGCCAATTCAGATGGTGGGGATCCAGGAACGGGTGCCTACTGGACCTAAATCGACGGCTGACTCTACCAGCTTCCTGAGAAGTGAAGCGCACTTGTTCTCTCCGTTGGGCGCGGCCAACCAGCAAAGGCTCACCCATCCTTCATCGACCAAGGTCAGCCATTAGCAGCCAGCCCAGCAATAGCCATTGGCGCAACCAGCGCCTCGCCAAACATGGGAACTCCAAGTTATGGTGCATTTGGCCCAGCAGCTACACCGGGCGGCCAATCTGGAAGCTCTGCATCAGTGGGCCCGACCATGCCGGGCAGTTCATTTGGTGAAGCCTCCGTGACTCTAGACATACCCACAGTTACCCCTGGCCAACCATCTGGGAGTCCCGTGACATCAGTTCCCACACTGCCAACCAGCTTCTCATGTGCGCGCTGGAAGCCTCGGCGTGACCCTCTAGACATACCCATCAGTTAACCCTGGTCAACCCTCTGCAAGTCCCACAACATATGTCCCCGTCACACCAACCAGTTCAATTGGTGAATCATCACCAGTGACTTTAGAGAAACACCCAACGGTGACCCCTGGTCAACCCTCGGCAAGTCCCACCACTTCTGTTCCCACCATGCCAACTGGTTCAACTGGTGAAGAATCACCTGTTGCTCTAGAAATCCCAACAGTGACCCCTGGAAGTCCCTCTGCAAGCCCAACACCTGGGAGCCCGTATGGTGTGATGCCAAGTGCCAGTGGCAATGCTGGCGGTTCACCGACAGGAGGAGGATCACCTTTGAGTCCTTCAAGTACCCAAATTCCAGTTCCACCATCCACTTCCCAAAGTCCTGCTGCTGGTGGCAATCCTCCAGTTACTGACAGCATGCCAACGACTGCTACAACGGCCAGCAATCCTACATCTAATCCAGCAGCAGTTGATGGAAGAAATCAAGGGGATGCTCCTAGTCAGCCAAATGATGGTGCACCCTCTCTTGCACCAGAACTCACAGTTGAACCAACCTTGGAACCATCAGTGACAACAACATCAGAACCCACCGCTGCGCCGACCCCAGATCCCACAACCGAGCCAACAGCAGAACCAACCCCAAGTCCCACAGCCGAGCCTACGACTGAGACAACTCCTGATCCCACTCTTAGCATCAACACTTCACCAAAAACACCCAACCCAACAACTGAACCAACAGCACAACCTTCAGCTGACATGACACCAGACTCTACACCTACTGCATCAGTTACTTCAATTCCCACAACTCAACAAGACCCTAGTCCAACACCCAATTCATCTCCAGAACCCTCATTACTACCATCTTCCGTTGGATCAAGTACTTCTTCACCTAGTGCGTGCACACCACCATTTGTATCAACAGAATCGGAATATGCTGTCACATTTAATGGTGATCTCTCATCAGTTCCTGACAGCAACTTGACTACAGCCTTCAAGAGTGCTCATGAGACACTGCCCCAGGACGAATGTACACCATGGCTCGATAATGTTGTGGTTCAAAGTAGATCGGTTGGTGCTGGAAGTGGCCGAAGATTGCAACAAGAATCTACCACTTTGGTCATCTTCCTGACAAACTCTACTCATCCCACTGATGTTGTGTTTCTTGGAACCACAGTAAGAGAAACAGCATTTCTCGAAGCCTTCACTATCTCCCTCGATACTCCAGGGGTTTCTGCGGCTTCAATTACATTTCAAAGTCAGCAACCATCTGTCACCCCAGGAAACCCATCTGGTTCTCCCACAACAGTCACCCCAAAACAGGACTCCAGGAAGTCCTTCTGTCTCTCCCACCACCGGCAGTCCAACAAGGCACCCCACTGTTACCCCGGGAAGTCCCCTGTCTTCCCACCACCGGACATCCAACTAGTGGTACGCCTACAGTGACTCCAGGCAGTCCCTCTGTGTCTCCCACCACGATCATTCCAACTAGTGGCACTCCCGACCGTACCTCCAGGAGTCCATCTGTTCCCCACCACCGTCAGTGTCATCCAACTAAGTGGCACCCCTACGTGACTCCAGGCAGCCCCTCTGTCTCGCCCACCACGACCATTCCAACAGTGGCACACCCACCGTACCCCAGGAAGTCCTTCTGTCTCTGCCCACCACGTCAGTCCAACTAGTGGGCTACTCACCCGGCAGTATCTGTCCTCACCCCACCATAACAAGGCAAGGATCAAGTCCCTCTGTCTCGCCCACCACATGAATCCAACTAGTGGCACCCCACCGTAACCCCAGGGAGTCCATCTGTCTCGCCCACCACCAGCATCCAACAAGTGGCACCCCGACTGTCACCGGGAAGTCCCTCTTCTGCCCACCACGATCATTCCAACAGTGGCACACCCACCGTAACCCAGGGAGCCCAACTGTCTCTCCCACCACCGGGAGTCCAAGAACAGGCACCCCCACTGTCACTCCGGGAAGTCCATCTGTCTCTCCCACCACCAGCAGTCCAACACAGGCACGCCGACTGTCACTCCAGGAAGTCCCTCTGTTCTCGCCCACCACGACATTCCAACTAGTGGCACACCCACCGTAACCCAGGGAGCCCACGTCTCTCCCACCACGGCAGTCTAAGAACGGGCACCCCCACTGTCACTCGGGAAGTCCTCTGCTCCCCACCACCAGTCCAACAAGTGGCGTACCTACAGTGACTCCAGGCAGTCCCTCTGTTCTCGCCCACCACGATCGTTCCAACTAGTGGCACACCCACCGTAACCCCAGGAAGACCATCTGTCTCTCCCACCACCAGCAGTCCAACAGGGCAACCCACTGTCACCAGGAAGTCCCTCTCTGTTCTCGCCCACCACATCATTCCAATAGTGGCACACCCCCGTAACCCAGGGAGCCCAACTGTCTCTCCCACACCGGCAGTCAAACGGCACCCCCACTGTCACTCGGAAGTCCATCTGTCTCTCCCACCACCACAGTCCAACAACGGGCACGCGACTTACTCGGAAGTCCCTCTGTCTCCCCAATTCATTCCAATAGTGGCACCCCACCGTATCCCCAGGGAGTCCATCTGTCTCCCCACCCGGCAGTCCAACTAGTGGCAACCCGACTGTCACTCAGGGAAGTCCCTCTTTCTCGCCCACCACGATCGTTCCGACAAGTGGCACACCCACGTAACCCGGAGCCATCTGTCTCTCCCACCCAGCATCCAACAAGTGACACCCACAGTGACTCCAGGAGTCCTCTGTCTGCCCACCACATGATCCACAGTGGCACCCACTGTCACTCCGGGAAGTCCATCTGTCTCTCCCACCACACAGTCCAACAAGTGCCGCCACTGTCACTCCAGGAAGTCCTCTGTCTCGCCCACCACCATCATTCCGACTAGTGGCACACCCACCGTATCCCCAGGAAGTCCTTCTAGAGTCCATCTGGAAATCCCAGCTTCAGCCCCACGGTTACCCCTGGAAACCCTTCTGCTGCACCGACAACCAGCATTCCATCTATCGATCCCAGTGACAGCCCTAGCGAACAACCATCTCTTTTGCCTTCCAGAGTCCCATCCGGAAATCCAAGCGTCAGCCCCACGGTTACCCCTGGAAACCCTTCTGCTGCCCCGACAACCAGCATTCCATCTGTCAATCCCAGTGACAGCCCTAGTGAACAACCAACTCTTTTGCCTTCTAGAGTACCATCTGGAAATCCCAGCTTCAGCCCCACAGTTACCCCTGGAAACCCTTCTGCTGCACCGACCACCAGCATTCCATCTATCGATCCCAGTGACAGCCCTAGCGAACAACCATCTCTTTTGCATTCCAGAGTCCCATCAGGAAATCCAAGCTTCAGCCCCACGGTTACCCCTGGAAACCCTTCCGCTGCACCAACCACAAGCGTTCCATCTATCAATCCCAGTGACAGCCCTAGTGAACAACCAACTATTTTGCCTTCTAGAGTCCCATCTGGAAATCCCAGCTTCAGCCCCACGGTTACCTCTGGAAACCCTTCTGCTGCCCCAACAACCAGCATTCCATCTGTCAATCCCAGTGACAGCCCTAGTGAACAACCAACTCTTTTGCCTTCCAGAGTCCCATCTGGAAATCCCAGTTCTGCTCCCACACCGACTCCTGGAAGCCCCTCTATCATGCCAATCACCAGCCAACCCGCCACTAGTCTCAGCATGGAACCCTCTCTCTCGCCGTCCAGCTTGCCAATCAGCGATCCTGCTCTTCCTACAGGAGCCCCATCTGCAGTACCTTCTAGTTTTCCTTCGAATGAATCGTCTATGGATCCTTCTGGTTCCAGTTTTCCATCAAGTGCACCTTCAGCCCTCCCATCAACACCACCATCTACCGGATCTTCACCATCAGTCCTTTCTAAAGAACCCTCGAACACGCCTTCCAGCATTCCATCTGCGACTCCCTTGGCTGGGTCGACACAACCTTCAATTTCCATTAGTCCCTCAAACCAACCTTCAAACCAACCTTCAGCCCACCCTTCCGTTTTGCCATTTGGGTCTTCAGTATCACCCTCTGCTTCTGCGGCACCATCCAACACCCCTTCCAAGATTCCATCAATCACTCCATCAAGCAGTTTATCGATTAGTCCATCGATTAGTCCATCAGTTCTGCCATCCATAGCACCCAGTGTTGGTCCATCAGCTCCACCATCAAACCAACCAACAATTGTGTCTTCCATGTCTCCCAGTGAGAGTCCATCTTTACCACCATCATCTACTCCATCATCCTTGTGTTTTACAACTTCCCTTCTTGTTATCCAATCCACACAAGAAGTGACAGGGTGTATGACCATGAACCAAGGGGAATTCACTGGTAGCAGCGTGTATCATGCGTCGTCATGCGGCAACACCACTGCTCAACAGTACGTCTACAGCTGTACAGACCGATTTGAGGTACAATCGGGCCAGGGGTGTTTGGCAGTTGACAACAGCAACAAGCGATGTCATAATCTCCCCATGTCAGGACATACTCAGTCAAAGGTGGTTGTCTCTCATTGGAAAATCAAAAACTCAAGGTCAAAACCCAGCACGATAACAGCTGCCTCACCTGGGTTGGTCTCCCTGGAAGGAACTTTGTTGTAGCTGCATGCGATGACACTGAGGCTCAAAAATTCTATATTGATGATACTCTGTACAGTGGAACACTATCAGCTTCTCCTTCGAATCAGCCATCCGCATCTCCTAGTGTTGGTCCATCAGCTCCACCTCAAACCAACCAACAATTGTGATCACTGTCTCCTAGTGAGAGTCCATCGTTACCACCATCATCTACTCCTTCAACAGTCTGCTTTACAACACCACTTCTTGTGTTCCAATCCACACAAGAGTTGACAGGGTGTATGACCGTGAACCAAGGGGAATTCGCTGGTAGCAGCGTCTATCATGCGTCGTCATGCGGCAACACCACTGCTCAACAGTACGTCTACAGCTGTACAGACCGATTTGAGGTACAATCGGGCCAGGGGTGTTTGGCAGTTGACACAGCAACAAGCGATGTCATAATCTCCCCATGTCAGGACATACTCAGTCAAAGGTGGTTGGTCTCTCCATTGGAAAATCAAAAACTCAAGGTCAAAACCCAGCACGATAACAGCTGCCTCACCTGGGTTGGTCTCCCTGGAAGGAACTTTGTTGTAGCTGCATGCGATGACACTGAGGCTCAAAAATTCTATATTGATGATACTCTGTACAGTGGAACACTATCAGCTTCTCCTTCGAATCAGCCATCCGCATCTCCTAGTGTTGGTCCATCAGCTCCACCATCAAACCAACCAACAATTGTGATGTCACTGTCTCCTAGTGAGAGTCCATCGTTACCACCATCATCTACTCCTTCAACAGTCTGCTTTACAACACCACTTCTTGTGATCCAATCCACACAAGAAGTGACAGGGTGTATGACCGTGAACCAAGGGGAATTCGCTGGTAGCAGCGTCTATCATGCGTCGTCATGCGGCAACACCACTGCTCAACAGTACGTCTACAGCTGTACAGACCGATTTGAGGTACAGTCAGGCCAGGGGTGTTTGGCAGTTGACACAGCAACAAGCGATGTCATAATCTCCCCATGTCAGGACATACTCAGTCAAAGGTGGTTAGTCTCTACATTGGAAAATCAAAAACTCAAGGTCAAAACCCAGCACGATAACAGCTGCCTCACCTGGGTTGGTCTCCCTGGAAGGAACTTTGTTGTAGCTGCATGCGATGACACTGAGGCTCAAAAATTCTATATTGATGATACTCTGTACAGTGGAACACTATCAGCTTCTCCTTCGAATCAGCCATCCGCATCTCCTAGTGTTGGTCCATCAGCTCCACCATCAAACCAACCAACAATTGTGATGTCACTGTCTCCTAGTGAGAGTCCATCGTTACCACCATCATCTACTCCTTCAACAGTCTGCTTTACAACACCACTTCTTGTGTTCCAATCCACACAAGAAGTGACAGGGTGTATGACCGTGAACCAAGGGGAATTCGCTGGTAGCAGCGTCTATCATGCGTCGTCATGCGGCAACACCACTGCTCAACAGTACGTCTACAGCTGTACAGACCGATTTGAGGTACAGTCAGGCCAGGGGTGTTTGGCAGTTGACACAGCAACAAGCGATGTCATAATCTCCCCATGTCAGGACATACTCAGTCAAAGGTGGTTAGTCTCTCCATTGGAAAATCAAAAACTCAAGGTCAAAACCCAGCACGATAACAGCTGCCTGACCTGGGTTGGTCTTCCAGGAAGAAACTTTGTTGTAGCTGCATGCGATGGTAGTGGAGCTCAAGCATTCTATATTGACGATACTCTGTACAGTGGAACACTATCAGCTTCTCCTTCCAATGGACCATCCAACATTCCAACTGTGGGGATTCCGTCACTTGGACCATCAATCTCTCCATCGTTGACACCATCAGTGGCCCCAAGTCTATCAGCGCAACCCTCTTCAGGCCCATCGAATGAACCATCTTTATCGCCGTCAGAATCCCCAACCCAAGCACCGTCAGACTACACCCCTATTCCTGTTGTATATTTTGGTGACGACAGCCCTCCTTTGCCGCTTGGTCTTTGTGAGGGTGACTGTGACACTCCAACACACGTGAGTTCTGCTGTGTTCTTTCTTGCTTCATTGGCATGAGTTATTTAACTTTCTATTTGCAGTGTGGAGGAGCAGGAGATTTGGTTTGTCTCCACAGAAGCTATGCGTACCAACCCGTTCCAGGATGTATACTTGGCAATGCGTATGGTGGAGTTGGCGACTTTTGTGGTGTAAGGAATGCAAAGGTACTTGGTGTAACCAAACTGACTCATGAATCAGATCCAATTCCCGCATCACTTCGACCCCTTAGAGACTGTGAGGGTGATTGTGATTCACACAGTGACTGTGACACTGGCCTGGTTTGTTTGTTCAGGAATCGCAATGGGATCCCTGTTCCAGGTTGTATTTACGACTTCACCAATGAAGCTGTATCAGCGCAGACAGATTATTGCATCCAAAGAGATCAAGGAACTGCTATTCGATACTTGGGTGAAAATGGTATTCCTTTTGCTGCATTGGGACCACTAATGCAGTGCGAAGGTGACTGTCGCAACCATGGTGAATGTCAAGGAGATCTGGCATGCCTTCAAAGAAGCTCAGGAGATCCGATCCCTGGGTGTACTGGTATTGACAGGACAATTGAATATAGCAAGAACTTCTGCGTCCAGAGAGGCACCGGAGAGGTTATCAATTTCGGATCCTCTCCTGACTTGTCAGCAACGGGATTGGGGAAACTTAGACTTTGTGAAGGCAACTGCAACAGCAGTGATGACTGTGATGCTGGCCTTGTTTGTTGGGTCCGATCCTCTGGTGATGCTGTGCCAGGCTGTGTTGGTGGCGACCTTACAATAACAACAAACTTCTGTGTTGTGCCACAACCGACAAATGCACCAACCAAGATTCCTTCCAAGGCTCCCTCAAACCTGCCATCAATATCTCCTTCCAATGCTCCCTCTACGATGCCATCAACATCTCCTTCTGATTCGCCCTCGCTTTCTCCTTCTGATTCGCCCTCCATTTTGCCATCGATCGAACCTTCCCAACCCCCCTCGTTGATACCATCGAAAGCTCCCTCGAAAACTCCAAGCCTAGTACCATCATCTCCACCAACACCTGATCCATGGGGAGCATGTTTGACCAACTATTTCACTGGATTTTGTTGTGTCAAATATCAACTACCAGATTCCCGCACGAATATTGGTTCCGTCAACGACTACAACTCAATTAACGATTGCTACTGGGCTTGTGTTGCCATCTATGATACAGCCACCTGTGCCCAAATAATGTGGGCAGCAGGTACAGAGTATACTGGTGGGGGTACTCCTAGCAGAGTATGTGCTTTGATGACTTCAAGTGGCTTTTCCTACTATGGTTATACCGGAGATGGAGGATGTCCATATTATGTTTGCCAAGCAGTCTCACCTGCATAACTGACGATCAACTCGCGATCAGACCTGGACATTGCTCTTGGGAATACAAACAACTGCAATGGGGATTTCTCAGCAGCAGGACCCTACGGTATGGCTTCATCGTTTTGCATGCATGCAAACAAAAGAATGTCCCTCACAACTATTTGTCGTTTTGCTTTGAAAAGGCGCCATATCAACTTGTGAGTTCTGGCTGTGGATTTCGTACTTGTATCTGGAGCGCGGTGTATCTAACTTTTGCAAATACTTTCGGCCTATCACAGGGGATGTATCCAAAGTGAATGATTTCTCCTCGGTGAGTGTTCCAGGTTGAGGTCGCCAGCATCTAGTGTGTTTGTAGCCATGCCCGACTAAATTCAATTCATTGTTCTTTGCTTGCTCCAGCTGTTCCAAAATTGCAACAGTTTTGATGAGAATATATCTGACTGGACTACCAGCCAAGTAGTAACAATGCTATATTTGTTTGATGGTGCATCGGAGTTCAATCAAGGTGAGTGTGTGTAATTGCTCGATAGATGGCTTGTAGCAACCACTGCTATGTATCCACTAACGCAACGTCTTTCTGACTTCTGCTAGACATCTCTGGCTGGAGCGTGTCAGGCGTTTCTACAATGGGATCCATTTTCCGTTATGCCTCAAAATTCAACCAGAACCTTGTTGCTTGGGACGTTAGTTCTGTCATGCAATTTGACTCAGCATTCTTGGGGGCCACACTCTTCAACCAAGATTTGGATGCCTGGAGACTTCAAGTCAACAGTGGAGCCAGTGTTTCCAACATGTTTGCGTTAACTAGTTGCCGATCCACGGCAAGTCCAGATCTATCCCTGAGCAACAAAGGACCATTCTGCCGACCACGCTTTATTGTCTCGTTGGATGGTCCCTCCAGTGGGCAATGCCTGTACGGTGAAGGGATTTGGACATTCTACCCAACCTCCTGTGACTATTCTTCGGCAGAACAGCTTTACACGTATGACCCATCTACACAAAGAATCATTAGCGATGCCTATTCTGGGAGCTGCCTCGTATCGCTGGGGTCAGCTCGACCAAGAAGTAAATGCGCAGAACTGTGACAACAGTAACGAACAGAAGTGGTACAGAGACGGCCTAAGACTTCGAGAGTCCCGCGATGATCGTTGCTTGACATGGGAAGACGCCAAACCAAGAGGCCGGCCTTGTGATGGCCGCTCCGGACAGGAATGGGAAGTTCCGGCCGACTGGTTTGGATGAACAGGGCGGAGTCGAATGGAAGAGCAACGAGAATGGATTTTTGCAAAATTGCCCAGCGCTGCTTGAGAGTGCCAATGTTTAAATTTGTTATTGGTGAACTACAAGTAGTACCAGAGCTAGTTTTTGGTTGTTGAGGACCGTGATTCTGATCTTTTGCGTTGCGCCAGGTCCGCACAGAGCCCGTGTATTGGTGCGTAGGGCTGCTGTCGATCGGCAACCGTTGATTGTGTTGCTTTCTAGCTAGTCGGTACGGTATATACATAGCTGAACAGAGGCACTCGTTCGATTCAGCCGCTTCCGCGACTTTGGTGGTGCGTGAATCGAGGGATGCGCTTCTCGGGTTCGACAGGTCCACTTCAGCGCAAAGGCAAAGGCAACAGCACAGAACGCAACTCCCGAATCCACCAATACTAATAGCGCCCCAGACAGGCAGGCAAGACTAGGCGTACCATGCAGAACGGCGTTCGCATGACGGCACCGCCCATCGTAGACCAGGGCCCTCAAACGCAGCCGACGAGCGGAGTCGAGTCGAGTCCAGTCGAGTCAGCAAGTCGGATCCAGCCGAATTAAGCCAGCGGAGCTGTGTAACCTCGGCAGAAAGGTTTCAGTGTAGAAGCAGATCCCCCTATTAGCTAGCTACAGGAACGTTGTGGAATGGGCAGTCGTGTATAGACAAGATGGTTTGGAATTAAGACAAGATTGGAAATCTCATTTTGTCCTAATTCTCGATTAGGACACGACATCTTGTCCTATAATTCTCACTAGACAAGATTGGGTGACAAGATTGGTAGATTTAAGACAAGATCACGAAACCAATGACAAGGCAGAAACCAATGACAGCCACTCAACAGCAACAATCAAAAGGAGACCATGGCCGACATCGAAGACGACTACGACGATGAGAACGACATAGGGCAGCTTGTGGTTCTCACTCCTAGCGAGATGCTAGAGAGGGGTTGCTGTTTGCCGATTATTCCATGAAGACTGTCGACCGTTGCAAGGAATCAACCAGCATCGAAAGGTTCTTGTCGCGATATGGAGCATCTCCAACCGTGCTGTGCGCCATCTTTGAAGATCTCCAACGATCTGAGAATGAAGAATGCCGCATAGATTCTGGATCAATTCGGCTGGATTATTTTCTCATGTCCATGCACTTTCTCCGACAATATCCAACAGAGCATGAGCGCGCTGCAGCGACGGGATTTCATCGCGACACGTGCAGAGACTGGACTTGGTTTTACGTTGAGAGAATCCAACAATTGAAGCACGAAAAAATTGTCTGGCCATTGCATTATGCTGCTAATGACATTTGGGCGATTACTGTTGATGGAACCCATTGCTAGATACATGAGCCGAGCCACCCAGAGTTCTCTCAAGTTTCTGAGTATTATTCCCACAAATACAACAAGGCTGGAATGAACTATGAATTTGGCATTTCTGTGAAAGATAGTCGGTTGCTTTGGATGAATGGACCATTTCGGGCTGGTGAGCCAGACTTGTCAACCTTTCGCGAACGTGGCCTCAGAGATCAACTTCGGCAATGCAAGCAGAAAGCAATTGGGGACAGTGGCTATCATGCAGAGGAAGATTTCAATGTCATGAGCACACCCAACAATTGTCATGAGCCAATCGTAAAAAAATTCAAGCGCCGTGCTCTCAAACGGCACGAGAAGCTGAATGACATGACAAAAGAATTCAAGGTTCTCAGCAGCCGATTCATGCCCCCACTCCACCGTTTCACAAGCTGCTTTGAGGCTGTCACTGTTGTTTGCTGCTACAAGATGGATTTGGGCAGCCCAATCTACCATGTATTGGTGATGGAATGCAGGATAGCTAGAGCTCTGAGTAATTTAGCATCTAGCTATTTTGTTAGATATCGTCATCCGACTCTCGTCATAATCAAAATATTGTTCTTCCTCTTTGTCATCCATCTCGGCCTCGGCCTCCATATCGCTGTGTGTATCGCCGTATTGATCGGCGAGATCAGCTCGAGCATCATCGTTCAAAGACAAATCGTCAGCTGTTCGCTTTGGTTTGTTTGTCGAGTCAGCACTCATAAATGCTTTCAGGTCAGTAGCGACATCAATCAGTTCTTGCAGTGCTCCTCCCCCCTTGCTGCCTGCTGCCGCTCGGGCAAGCGATGAGGTGGTAACTGCCTTGTCTTTTCCAGCTCGCCTCTTCTCCCTTGTTGGAGCTGGTGCCGGAACTGGCACCGGAGCAATCGGAGGAGCTGGTGCTGGAGAGAGCAGCACTGGAGGAGATGGTGCTGGTGCTACGATTGGAGGATATGGCGATGGCACAGCTACTGAGGCAACAAAATGAGTAACAAAACATTTTTCATTAGATCACTACACTAAAAGCAAATGGCAAGTTTGCAGCCTGCTTTCTACGGACCTGGAACAGTGTAGCCAAGGCTAGCAAGAATCTTGCTGGCATCACTCATGGTGGCCTTCTCCTCCGTCTTTCCCTTTTTGCGACTGGTGAGATGATCGCATACAACCAAAAAGACTGCGTTATTGTCTTCTCGGTCCTTCACCTTTGCAAGTTGATGGTCAATCTTCACAGTTCCAATCAAAAGCTGAAGCCAATTGTCCTCTCCAGAATCGGAAAAAATAGTCTTGGCATCAAACTCGTGATCATCCAGAAACACAAGTCGATAGTATTGGAACTGCTTGATAGCGGCCCTCCCTTTGGTTGCTTCTTCTTGAGCTTGTCATGACTATGATCCAATGCACCCGCAAGTCCTTTGGCAGCGTTCGTTGTCGATGCTTCAAATGCATCTCGATGGAACCGCTGATTGTAATCCCAGGCGGGAGTTTGACCAATATCTCATTGCTGCTCGTAATACGCGCCGAATACCAAAAGGTCATCAGATCGTCCAAAATCCAGCAGAGATCCAATAGAAGAACAATAGCGTATCCATAATAGAGATATACCTTTGTGGTCGCCCACACCCTCAAGCATCTGGCCGAGCTCGTAGACCTGAAGTGGCCCATTATTTGCCGGATTTTCAATATCGACTTGGATTGGAACTAAGAACAAGCAAAGGGCAGTGAGGAGAACAACCAAGAACAAACATTATTCCATTTCTCAGCACGTACGAATGCTAGAGTTGCTGTTGCCCAAGTTCAAATTGTCGAGACTGGCAGCAAGATCTTTTGTTGTGGTAGATTTCTTGATCTTGGCGATCCCTTGCTGCTTTGTTGGTGTTGACTTCGGAGTTTCCTGCGTTTCCTGCTTCTTCTTGGGTAGTTTGGTGGGCGTCTCGATCACTGCTGGAACAGGCAGTTCGTCGTCTTCATCTTCGTCTTCCTTTGAGCTGATCGAAGAATCGGTTTTCTCGTTCTTTCTCTTTCTTGGTGGGCATTTCTGGAATTTCTAGCTTCAGCAATACTCTGCTCCGCCACTGATCCTGTGACAACAATTTCCACTTGTTTACCTTGTTGCTAATCTTGGTACGAAGAGCCGAGCCAACTTCTCCGTACAAAGCTTTGTCGTCCGAGTTGTGCTTGTCGAGAAGCTTTTGCAGCACCTTTGGGCCCTTTAGCTTGTGAATTCCTCCGTACTCTTGTTGGATGTCAGTTGCAAGAGACTTGATTACAAATGCTGGTAACCCTGGTCTACTGCCAACAGTAGACGATGCAACAGACCCTCCACCAGGATCAGCCTTTGTTTCCTTCTTTCCACTTCGGGTTGAGACCATTGTGGCACCTTTGAGCCGCCAAAAAAATTGGAGGCCAGCAGAATTCTGAATTCAGAGGTGACCTAAGCCAGCAAGGCCTGCTCGTGGTAGGATTTCTACGTGTCTCCCTGCTCTTCAAATTCTTTCTTGGAGAGCTAGATTTTTAGCTCTCAAAGTTCTTGAAGTTAGTTGGGTCATTTGACAGCAACAGCAACAACAACAACACACAACAAACCATGCCGCGACGTCAAACCACCAAGAATTCGAGGACTCCTCCTCCATTACCACCCGACATCCTTAAGGATGAGCAGTTGGAAGTCCCATTGGACGAGATCCCACCAGATGCCGAAGAATCCTGGCTCAAGAGCAAAGCTAGAGCGCTTTTGATGCAAGATATTATTGACAATGTGATTCCGAGACAGCCCGACAAAGTAATGCCAACCAGTGAGATCTTTACAAGCCGTCCCGAATATGCTCTTCATGGGTACAAAAACTTCTCGACACGACTTTCAAGCCTTTGAAAGATTGTGAAGCGGCACCTCTCTAGAACCGATGATGACAAGGCTGCATTCAGCAATTTCCTCACAAACAATGTTATGCACAAATTCTCTGCTCATGGTTACCCGGAATGGGATGGATCAGAAGCAAAAAAGAAATTGGAAGAAGACATCGAGCTTGGCTTACTCGAGACGCTAGAACCCGCGGAGCTTTGGTGCCTTCGAGATCAATACGATCCTTTCCCCCTGAAAGTGTTTAGAGATCACATCTATTAGCTAGCCAAAATAAAGAAATATCTGCATACATTGGATATGAAAGGAAAGAAGCGCTTGAAACCAAAGATAAAGAAGAAGAACAAAGCCTCCTAGCTGTCGATAGATGGAGTACGGTCATAGTCGTCTTGTAATAGCTGCTAGTAGTGTCGTTGAATATTGGCTTGAAGACTTAGGACAAGATGAAAGATTTAGAGACAGCAACCTTGTCCTATATGACAAGACCGGAAGAGCCAATCCGGCTTATAGGACAAGATTTGAAGACAAGATTGAGAATTAGGACAAAACCGTGTTTTCAATCTTGTCTTATTTCAAAATTAGACAAAATCGGAAGCACGACTGACAAGTTACCGCGATTTCCACAGCGTTCCAGTAGCTGTTGGCCGGTCTAGATATTTAGCGGACCCGGATAAGAAAAAGACCGCACCACCGTAGGAATTTAAGGAAACTGGCATTCTCAGATCCAGACTTCAAAGCGACCAGCCAGAAAGATCACTTTTTCTTCACAGCTCGCCCAAATCAACAAATTAACCTTGATATTACTAGTAGCTGCAGTGTTATTAGACCCAACACTGTGAAGAAAAAGGGAGTTTGTATTGAGTTTGTCCATGGTATTGGTATTGTAATAGTGAGAAAGAACTGAGAGAAACAGCGGGCTCAGGTATTGAGCAGAGGTGCTCTGTAGCCCCACTATAAAGGCAAAGCAACAGAGCTAACAGAGAAAATTCGCCTCACATTTTCCCTCATTCCAAGCTCTCGGAGCATCGGCCGATCGACTTGTCGACCGATTCAGAGCAAACCAAGCACATCAGCGTCGAGAGCACAGCTAGCCGGTCCATATTGATGCTTGAACCAAGCCGATCCGACAAGAATTGAAGGAGTAATCGCCGATCGCGTGTTTTGGGTACCCACTCTACGAGCAAAAGCCGATCGCGCCGAACGAACACGACGACCGAACCAAGAGAGATACAGCTACGGCCGCATACAGAGATCGAAAGAGGACCTATTGCCGCCTATGCCACGACAAGTGCAAGCTCTCAACTCCGAAAATTGAGCGAGATACGACCAATCGAATCAAACAGTGCTGAAGCGACGGGAAGAACAAGTCCCAGCCAAGCGCCGACAGCTGAAACTCAAGGAAGAAGACTCTCGAGCCTATGAAACTGCTCCAGTAGGTCTATCTAACAACAATACAAGTATCTACAACAAGAAGAAGGCTTCGAGTCGACCGATAGAGTCAATCGGTAGTATCCTCCAAGCCAACCTGTGGAATTTCTCGTGTGAGCCAGCAAGAGCCACGACGCGCAGATAGGAACAAGCCAAGTTTAAGGCAGGAGCAGTCACAAGAGTGACATATAGACCGTGCCAGGTAACACTTGTTCAAACCGTCATCTAACCTGCAGTCCACTCCTGTGCAAACGGCACTCTGTTGCGCTGTACCTGTGGAACTTGGCTAAGGCTGCGGCTTATTCGGAACGGGAATGGAATCCCTACTTGGTGTACTGCGGACGGAACTGGAACTCGTTGCTTGATGGAGTGGCAACGCCTGGAATTGTCGAGCCAGCGGCGGAAGCGGACGATGGGAATGCTGGAGTTGCTGGGCTTGCGTTGGTGTGCTTGGAGTTGTGTGGAATCGATCCTTGTGGAATTGGACTGAAACTTGGTCGGAACTCACTCTGTGGCGACTGAGCATCGGGGCTCATCGCAGCTGTTGCTGTGGAAGCTGGGCTGCGGTCACGGTCTGTGGAACCTGGGCCGTGAAGCTTCACGAAACTGATGGTACTGTTGGAAGAACTGCTTCTTCAGACTTGGAACTTGTTAATGCCCACTCGGGCTTGGGATCTTGTCTCGGACTTTGCAATCCGGCAACTTGTGGTTGGGATTGCCACAGCAGTAGCAGGCCTCGCCTCGCTTATTCTGCTGATAGAGGACAACGGCATTGACACCAAACTCCTTCTTGGTTGGGTCAATCGTCTTGGGCTGGCCAGAGCCCTTGGCACGGGCACGTCTGGCCTCATACCACTCCTTGCTGGGCTTGAATCGATCAGAGTTGAGGGTCTCACGGAGAGCTTCAAGGCTCGTGGGGTAATTACTCGTGCCATCCATGGCATAGGACGCCTCCACGGTAGCCTGATAGTCGCCATACCGTCCTGGGAATAACCCTCTGTAGCCATGAGAGCAATGATCTCGTTGCGTCCGTCATTCAGGTATTCTTTCACCTTGTCTTGGTCATCCTTGATCTTCTCGTACTCGGGCTGCTTCAGAAGGAAACAATCCATGTATCCTGTGCCCACGATGTCAGTAATCTGAACCGAGTCGGCAGCCACTCTACGGAGAAAGACATCAGTCGGTTCTCCTTCCTCTTGCTTGGGGAAAGGGCACGCTGTAACTGGTGACGAACTGGACAACGGATGCTCTCTGGTGGTGCCTGCGGCAGTCAGTCCTCGGATCTTGCCAGGACTTTAATGGGATCGGTTTGATCTGCTCCCAGTCATGGAGATTTCGTAGCTTGCTCTCATCTGTTCGGTACAATAAAACTGTAGATGCTGGCTGCCCCATTCTGCAGGGCATTCTGTACTCAGTTTCCTGCTTCTGCCAAGTAGATACTTATTCTTGTAGAGAGTTAGCTTGAGCTCGTCATATATCTCTTGCCGTCAGCATCCGTAGTATAGGTGGTTCCGTTGGCTCTGTGCGTCTGATCTTGCATAGTCTCAATGGCCAGTGACGCTTGGGAACGTCTATCCACTCTGACCTGGTTCTGAAGGTAGCACAATGTGGTTCAATGTCTCTGTAAACGGATAAATCTGGAGTCAGCCTGTCCATTGGATGGAACAGGTACTTGCGCGGTTGCTTTGTCCTCTGCCTCTACCGCACCACTGGCACCGCTCTACCGGCGCCTTGGCCTCTGCCGGAGGAGCCTCTGCCTCCTCCTCTGTTGCCACGGCTCCTCTGTTGTTTGAATCGTGTCATCTTGCTCTTGATATGGTCTATTTGCTTGAGGAATTACTGGCTCGTGGACTTGTACTGGAACGGTGTACTTGGATTTGTGGGACGCTTGGTGGAGCTTGAGGGGGTTCCTCTTCTTTTCCTATTGATCAGGTTGCTCTGTG
>CAICTM010002098.1:0-18280 GCA_903772945.1 Seminavis robusta
GTCTAATGGAGGACACAACCAAGCAGCAACTCCAGTAACCAAATGTCATTGAAATGCCTCCAAGGAATCCCAACACTCCACATTGGACAACAATGCAACAATGGCACCAACAACACTTTTTGGAATCACTAATCTCCAGATATCACCCTATCAGCTATGGAACGAGGCACAGTCTCCTCAGTCCAAAGCCTATCAATGGCTCATCAGCAACCAAAACTCCTCTCAAGAATTACCTAGGTGGAGACTAACACAAAGGTTTGCCCTTAGCCACATTCTACTTTTCTACGAGGGGAGACCATTGGGTTAGCCATCGTGGATGGCTCGATTGGGCGACAAATGAATGCAACTGGGAACAAGTCTACGTTTTACCAAATAGCACTCCAGAAATGACCTGCAATGAGAAGGGAGAAATCACAGTAGTGACAATTGAGAGGACCAACAACCTGGAGGGAACCATTCCACCAGAGATCTCATTGCTCGGGAACAGTCTCGAGTCTTTCATGTTGTATCGACAACTGACATTGACAGGAAGTATCCCAACTGAGGTCGGACTGCTAACAAAATTGACTCGATTACTTTTGAGTGTAACAAGCATTATTGGAACACTCCCAACAGAGCTCGGGTTGTTGCAGGATCTAGAGGAGATCACGATTCTTGAGTCACACCGAATCTCTGGATCATTGCCTTCAGAGCTTGGCAAGTTAGTCAGGCTATCGGCATTGCATGTGGCCCGAACCAATCTAGCAGGTAGGCATGCTTGTTGCGTGTTTGGCCATGCTCAGAAAGATACTCACGCTCACAATTTCGCAATTCTACCGGTAGGTTTAGTTCCTGTTGAAATTTTCCAATTGCATGGTCTTAGGTATCTCACCATTGAGGAGTGTCCTGGTTTGATCACTGAATGTGCTCTTGAACAAGTTGTTTGCAATATGCAGCAGCTGGTATCTTTTTCCTTGTCAAGCCGAAGTTTTGGAGCAGCCATTTCAATTCCATGTAAGAATCCGCCTTTCTGGCAGGTGTTTGTGATCATGATGACTCACATTTTTTAACTTTTTTCCAACAGCTGAAATTGGCAATCTCACAGAACTTCAACTCCTTAGGCTTCACGATTGGAGAATTCATGGCGCTCTCCCAAGTGAGCTTGGGAAGTTGACAAAGCTGGTAAGCTGGTTTTGGTCAAAGTAATACCTGATTCCCTTTGTGTGGCTTACTGCAATTGCGCTGATGTTGTACATATTAACAGGTCGCCCTAGACGTTTCCGGCAACTCCATCTTTGGAACGCTGCCACATGAGTTGTTTGCACTGACCTGTGAGTATTGGGCATGTGCTTTGGCTATGCCCTTCTTCCATCATGTTTCGGTCTCCGCCAATGTGGCAAATGCGATGTGTCCTGCTGTACTAATGACATCCATGTCTACCCAACATTCCTTTCCCATAGCAGATCTGTACAGTTTACTGGTTGGCTCCAACCAGTTGGAGGGGACACTGCCACTTGATCTTTTCACCAACTTGGCAAGGTTAGAGTACCTAAACATGAATGGCAACCACTTTTCAGGTACAGTTCCAACTGAGGTTGGCCTGCTGTCTAGTCTTGTGAAACTTGAATTGCAGAATACCAGCCTCTCTGGCACAATACCCACCGAGCTAGTTGCCCTGGAAAACATGACGAGCTTGGCAATCAAAAATACATCTTTATCGGGCAGCATCCCTGAAGAGCTGTGCGAGAAGTTGTACCAAAAGCAATGGCAATGCCATCAAGTTGCACCCTGTCAACTTCTACCTGTTAAAACCAACACATCAGAATGCCATGGAACTGGTCTGTGTGGATGTGATTGTGGTCCTTGTCCATGAGAAGTCTGGTAGAAAGTGCCAGCTCTACCGTAGAGTTTCAAGATAGTGAATTCCTTTCAAACACATCAAATAAGGTGTTGGCCTGATGAGGAATACTTTTACTTGCTCACGAGTTTTCAATAGCAGCATCAACCCACCCAGTGGCTGGATTGGGAGGATGCTAGTAGGTGATCTGCAATAGTTAGTCGTCAGATGCAACAGCTGCAATTGCGACCAAAACTACTAGCTACTAACTAACTAACTAGCTGGCTGGCTGACCAATTAACCAGCTGGGGCTGTACGCTGTATTCCCGATGAAACAATCTGTTTCAAACGAGCTGAAGTTGTGCATATCAGAGCAAGGGATTCGATTCATCAAGGGCTTGACTTCGTTTGCGACTTGGACCTTGTACATGTACTCGTACCGCTGGCGTGGGGTACCGGTACTTAAAGGATTATTTTGAATTCGTTTTCATTTTTAAAAGGATACCCTCACTCCACGAGCCAAAAGCAATTTCGATCTTTGATATCAAAAAGCAATGCGCTGTCGTACCAGGTACACACATGGCGAAATTGGACACTCAGATATCAAAATGAGCGTGATACAGGGTCTGTTTGCATTATCCTCCGCTGAACCACACGGTCCTAGATCAACTCGATACGATAGCCCTATGATGTCAAACCTAGTCACTTGCAGTAGCAGCGAAGAATCGTCGCAACAACTCCACGATCGTTGTCATAAAATGCATTCATCGTCTCGCCCACCGATAGTACTACCTTTTCGACGAAAGCAGCAGCGAGACAATCACATGGCGACCATTCGAAGACTCTCCGATTCCGATGTTCGCGCTATTTTCGAGTGCCTTCATCACAACAAGCCTCCACCTCCACATCTCCAATTCAAGATCGTGCCCGTGGGGCCCACGGGATTGAAGCTTTCGCCACCGTCCTTTGAGTTCGAAGGTAAGCAAGCAAGCAACGATCGATAGCGTGAACGTGTTATTCTTCGACGACAACAACGATGAATTCCTCACTGTACCGTTGTTTGTTTTGTTATCCTCAGATGGCCTCTACGTACTCCTCAAGCCTCAGCGAAAGAAGAGTCTTCATCCTGATTTCTCGTTGGTCCCGCCACACTTGATGCACCTAGCGGTGAGAGAGCCGCAAGCCGAAGTATGTCCTTGGAGCCTCAGTGGACCGCAGTTTCCCAAGCCTACAGCCATCCAGCAGCGATACTGCTACCCCAAAGGTCGACCAGAATACGCCAGTCGAAAGGGCGGTGCCTTGTGGACCATGGTAAGTGCACTCTTCCAGCTGGTGGATTCGCATTTTTTTGGAGCGACAGCTCCTGACGTTCTGATACCTTACTAATACCGTTCTCTTCTCTCAATCACAGCATGGAGCCGACGGCAAGGAAGATGCCGAATATCGCCTCTTGCATGTCTATTACTCGGCCAAACGAGCTGTTAACCGAGGCGTCAAGGCTGCGAATCTGCACGGTGGCGCAGTGTCAGACGATTCCTATTCCCCTCCAGCCAACACCCGCGCCAAGCGCAATCGAAACAAGGCGAACTTGACGGCCACGACGACGACAACCCCCAAGTCCAAGAGAGCTTGTGTTCACCGAAGGATCAATGCTGCCAATAATGCCCATCATTTGTCGTCTCCCGCAATTACGACATCTTCTGGCAGCAACTCGTTCTGCAACTCTCCTGGGTCCTTGCATACGCTCCCTCCCGCAAGCTCTCAGTTCAGCCCTCCAAGTCATGTCCGAACCATTGCCGACGCGACCATGGACGATGGTACGGACGATACTCCCATGCCTCCCATTGAAAGTCACAACCTGATTGCCTTTAATGACAGTGATTTCGATATCACTCTCAACTCGCGCATGTTCCATCCTGTGGGGTCGACCGAGCTACGTCAAGTGGGATCCTTTGGATTTGGCGGTCCGGGCACTCATCCTTACCATCCCGGCATGTTTTCCGATCATCATCAGCAGGAACGACAGAACAACTTTCCTCTGATGCATCATTCCACCCAGGCTCTGGATACCATCTATTGGAACGATCCTCTCTTGCCCCTTCCCATGACGCGCAAACCCAGCTACGAATTGTTTTCTCCGACCCCACCGTCTGTTCCGACCCACGATGTCACGTCGTTTGCCAATCATTTGGAGTCGTTGCACAAGCAGATTTGTGACAAGATCAGTGAAGCCCCATCGGGTGACAAGGGAGCCTTGTTGAGCATCTTTACCGGTTGGGCCAATCACGCGGCCAAGGAACCCATGAATCCATCGGATGACAATGACAATGCTACTTCCAGCAACAAGACCAATGTCGCCCCCGCTAACCTGAAGAAAGAATAGGCAATTGTGCAAGAAGGAGAATAATAATGAGCACGGACAGTCAAATGTGGTCACGGGAAGACTCCACATTCTTTAGTTGCTCGGAAACAGCAGCAATAATTAACACCATAACTAAAGTAATAGTAAAACCAAACTAGCTAGCTAGCTAGACAGTTAACCTCTCCCTCTGCCGTATCGTTGCCTTTAGCCAATCCTCTCTCACGACACCTGTCTTAGCTCCCAAAACCTAGCTAGCCTAGCTAGGACAACAGCTGGTCGAACGCTTTAATCAAGTCACCACAACCTTTGTCGGATGCACAAACACCGTAACACTCCGCCAAATTGTCGTTGCTCTACTTTTCTACAACTTTAGTGTTGGCAGCATGGCTTGGCTACATACTTGTTGTCGCATTCATTCATTTATTGATTGATTAGGCCGCTACAGTTTCTGCCTCGACCGTTGGTTCTACAACCGCTTCCTCCTCGTCCACGGGTTCCCCAGGCACTGGGATTTCTTGTTGATGCACTTGTTCCGGGACGGGTTCTACCAGTGGCTTGAGGGATCGAATGGAATAGAGCTGTACCGATCCAAAATTTAAATGTTGTACTTGTTCGACATAAAAGGAAGGTTGCGTCGACGATGTACAAACGAGTGAATTGACGTAGGCTTCAAATTCAACGGGCGATGGAAAGTTTTTGATGGAATTTTGCAAATGTTTGTACATGCGGGGTTGTCCACTGAGAATACCCCCGACAAAGGGCACGACGTGTTGAATAAAGACACCGGCGGCCCGTTCGAGAATGGCTCCTTCGGTGGTGGAAGGTTCGGAGAATTCGAGAATGGTCAAGAGTGCCTCCGGCGTCAGGACATTGTAAATTTCGCACAGAGCCACATTGCGTTCGGGCACGTTGCGAATGCCAAAGGCCATGGTGGCGGCATGAAAGGAACTTTGTTCTAGGGTGGACGTCAAATCACGGGCATCGGCCCATTGGAGTTGAATTTGATCTTGTCGGTGTTGGTTTTGAATTTTGCGTCTGCCGACATCCAACATGCCATTGGACGGATCGACACCGACAATGGTAGCCGAAGGAATCATGCTGGCCGTCATGAGTGCCACATCGGCGGTTCCCGTGGCGACATCGAGTATTTTGGGATCTGCGACATCTTGTACTTCGGCGAGGATGAGTTGTACCATTTGTTTGCGCCATCCAACATCCATGCGAAAGGCGAGTATCCGATTAATGGCATCGTATCGATGGGCAATGAAATCAAACATGGAATATCCCTTTTCGGCCGAAGCATCTCCAAAATCAAGAGGAGGAGGAACACCCTGTTGTTCCTTGATGACTTGATGAGAAAAAATACCCAGTACGGCGACGCCCACGACAATCAGAATTGGGATAGGGGACATGGTGATGAACAATTTTGAGTAATGATAAGCAAAGAAATTTGTTGGGGAGAATGCAATGAAAAACAAGACAACTTTTGATGGCTGGGTGCTAAACTAACAGAACTGCAACCATTCAAAAAAGTGAGGCCTGGTGGCAAAAACGGCATGTTGAACTTTCTTTCTGACGTGTTTTTCGCGATCCATGCATTTTATTCCTAACCTTCCTTTTAGCTTTGTCCTTACTAATATTTTCATAACTTTCGGACTGAGCTGCTGGCTGTACCGTTCGTACCGGTAGTACCTACCAGTACATGTACTAGCTACGGTAGTATGTATCTGCTTGCAACAGTTTGAATCAACAAGCTACACCGAATCATTCGAATCTACATCAATGTCTTCATCAGCCACGTCAAGAACACTCACCTTGCCATGATTTCCATCTAGCTAGCTAGGTCTCGCTCGCTCTCGTTCCAGGTTCGCACTTGTTGGTGGAAGACCGTTCCTCTACCGGTACAGAACGCTCATCCAAAGCCAACAACACTGCACAGGCCAAAAAACTATGGCATCTTGGACGATCGTCGAAGAACGTCAAACGCTAGCCACATAAATCGAAGTTAGAACTTGTCGTATGCTCTTGGAAAGACAAAGAGCTTCACCCGAAAGGTTCTTGGAGATGGATTTGCCCTTGAAACTCAGGCTCTAGCAGGGAAGACTGATTTAGATTCGCTCAGCTGGTGATCTCAGAAGTCTCACAAATATATTTTGGAGAAACAGAGATACCAGACAAACACCAAGCAACACAACTCCAAACAAAGAAAGACAATATCACCAGCCATGACTCCCAAGATGATTACATCGGAAGATGAGAAAGCCAGTTTCGATGAGCGTCAAGCCGTGGAAGTCGCTCTTCAAACGCACCTACATGGATGGAGCCAAGGCAGGAAATGGCAAGCAAGCTGTGGCAGCTTTTCACAAAGACACCAAGGTCAGTCATTGGGTCAGTCACTAATGAGTGAATACGAGGTTGCCAGTAAGGATGCATTATCGGAACAGTCGATTCCTTGGGCCCGCAGCCCGACATTCAAAGTCGGATTGCCTCGATTGACATTTCGGGCCCCGCCGCTGCAGCCCGAGTCGAGTTTCTCAATTGGGCTGGCTTTCGATTCACTGACTTTTTTGTCTTGTACAAGGTCTCTGGAGAGTGGAAAATTACCGGAAAGGTGTACGACTCGCACTCCAAGAACTAAACGAGTTTCCTTATTTATGTATTATGGGCAACAGCGGAGTGTAGGTAAGGAAGGCACCACAACTAAAATACAATAGTACCCACCAGAGACAATTTCTAGCTAGCTTGTATCTCATTTATAAAAAAACGACATGCGTACAGTACTGCATTTTAATGAGTTGTGCCAGTGACTGCTGCATCCAGCGAGTTGATGATGAAAGAAGAAACATCCACCATGGAATCGATTCTACTCCGTATGCCTCGACTCGTCAGGGTGCTGCTTACCTATCGCCGCGACGGACTCAATGCAAGCAAAAAATGAAATCAGACAGCCAAACTTGTCAATTTCAGCATTGGTATTTTATGTGCCCATAGTCTAGCTAGTTATTAGCATGGCTCGCAATCGCAGCAAAGAAGAGTGGCAGCTGTGGCAACAATAGAACCCAGACAACCTGTGATGGTTGGGGAAAAAGTGAGTGTGGTCGCAAATGCGAGCCGGCATGTTGAACTTTCTTTTCTAACATGTTTCTCGCGGTCCGCCTAACCTTCACTTTAGCTTTGTCCTTAATTCGTATTTTAAGGTGAAGAATAAAGTCCGTCCTTCGTCCATCTGGATCTTTCGGTTGGCATCCTTCTGCTTCGGAGCGCAAGAAGACGACAAGACGATGATCCTGGCTGTTGCTTCTCGATGTCCTCATTGTCTCCACCCCATCATCATCCACTCCTCGTTTGTTGATCATCATCAGTAGTGTTTGAATAGAACAATGTCAATTTTGTCTTATAATGGAGGCGCCATGGTGGCCATGGCTGGCAAAGACTGTGTCGGAATTGCCGCGGATCGTCGTTTGGGTGTTCAATTGACGACTCTGGCGACGGATTTCCAAAAGGTCTTTCAATTGAACGACAAGTTGTTTGTGGGTTTGGCCGGATTGGCGACGGACGTGCAAACACTGCATCAAGAATTGCAATTCCGATTAGGCTTGTACAAATTGAAGGAAGAACGAGAAATGACACCGCAGGTCTTTTCGCATTTGTTGTCGCAACTCTTGTACGAAAAACGCTTTGGTCCCTACTTTATCGAACCCATTGTGGCTGGATTGGACGCCAAAGGGAAACCGTTCTTGTCGGGAATGGACTTGATTGGAGCCACCATGACGGCCGAAGACTTTGTCGTGTCGGGAACTTGTACGGGCAATTTGCACGGCATGTGCGAATCGCTCTACAAACCCGATATGGATCCCGATACGCTCTTTGAGACACTGGCACAATCACTCCTCAGTGCCGTCGATAGAGATGCCATTTCTGGTTGGGGAGGAGTCGTCCATATCATTACCAAAGATGGTGTCACCACCAAGGAACTCAAGGGACGTCAAGATTAGATCAAACAAAACACAAAAACAAAAAGAATGGAGGAAGGATTGGAAGAGGAGAAGAATGGTATGGATCAGATATGGATCAAACTCAAAAGAAAGCAAAAAACAATGTACCTAACTATAACAACGATCAGATCATGACCGTGTGGTAGAGTAGAACGTGATGCCATCCCGGCAATGCTATTGGGGTTGTATGCTAGAGTGCACGCTACCATTGTCTTGTTCGTTTCCACCGAAATGGACCAACTAGCTAGCTCTCGTTCGGTCCAGATCATCGATTGTACCGTACATTACATTCTAGATTTCCATTTGCATGTGGTCGTTTGATTGGCTGTTTCCACCAATTGCTCTGTTCTGGCAAAACATGAGTGGGCGATCTTTGAACTCTGCTTCGTCTCGTCGAGCCTAGTCCTCCTCGCATTTGTGGTGTCCTGCAATGTACATGTACATGTAGTAGGAAGGGCAATTCAATCAGTTATCACCTAGCTAGCTAGCTAGAAACACTAAGACGAGTAACCGCGCTGCGTTTCGATGCCGAAACGGGAAATGATCTCTACCGTACAGTAGTACCGGTATCAATAACCGCAAAGGTTCCGCACCCACAAGAAAAAACTCGATCAATGCACCGAATTACGGTACCCGTGGAGCGCAAGTTCTCTTTATCTCACCTTCCGGAATGAGTTTTTGGGCAACTAACTATAGCTATTGCCGTCTGCGAGTTTGCTTGGAAGAGCAGTCGTGCAGTGTTGTTGGATGTGGTTCATGCTAACATGCGCAATTGGGCTGTCGAAATCGATGCGAGGGCTGGCCGTTCTGTGGCTCTAGCTCGTGCTCCACAGTGCACTGTAACTGTATCGGGAGTCCGCAAGTTGATAATTGATCCGTCGATTCCTCGATGATGGAATGATGGAATTCATTCGTCTCTTTATTTTCCATTTGCTCATCTCTTTTCACTTCAGTCACTCATCCACCCACCATCATGGGCAATGGCACATCCTCTTCGACGAGTTGTTGTTCTTCTTTGAACATTCCCAACCACTGCGATTTGCAACTTGGTAGCTGTTGTTGTTTGAGATTCCACAACGTCCCAAAGGCCGTTTGGGCATCTACGGGAGTGTCGTATTTGGACGCGAGGGCTCCCAACCCAGTGACGGGATTGTGCCCTTTGGCCACTGCCTCTCGTGAGGTTTTCCATTCCCCGTAGAATCGATCCATGGTGAGACAAGTGGCTTCGCGAAGGGCCGTTCCCGGAGCCACCAAGAGTTCTAAATGAGGCACATCGAACTTGACAACGATATTGCCCGTGTCGCCAGTGCCATGATAGTCGCCGTGAATCGTTGTGGGAAGTTGTCGATTCAGAAGGTGTGTTTGCATCCATTTGGCCACTTGGACACCGGGGGCGTCGGAATGTTTTTTGTTGGTCTTCTTGGTAGTGTTGGTTGCTGCTGTTATTGTATTTGTGTCAGGTTCTATGGAAAGAAATTTCCATCCCAATTTGGCATATGCCGCTTGCAACTGTTGTCGTCGATTGCGCCTCTTCTGATGCAACTCTACCATGTCTTCATCGACGGCTTGGTCTTCCGGGGCCATGGCATTGGGAAAGGCAAATACACAAATGTCTCGATTGTCGCGTTTGGAAGGAGGACCAAAGGCACCATCGATTACCTTGTGTGTCTCCACGGCATCGGAATACCATTGGGGTTCCAACACAAACCGGGCATGCAATCCCAAGTCACCACCGACGTCCAAGAAAATGTGGAAACAACCATCTCCCAATTTGCCACGTTTCTTAGTGCGAGTGGAGGATGTCTTACTAGTAGTAGTCCCTGTCGACAAACTTATGCTGCTGTCGCGGGAAAACAACGAAGCGGCCACCACGCCCACCAAAAAGACCACCAACCCCAGGTAGATTTGGGACAGGCCACTCGCCGAGGAGGGCGGTTCCACAGCAGACTCCATTTCCGGTTCCAAGGGTGGTGCTTCCTCTCCTTTGGCTCGTCGTCGGGACCACATTTCCAAACAGTGGCTGTTGAGAAAAGAAAGTGCCTATCAGGTACCATACTACCGGTAGTACAGTGCGGTCAGTGTTCGCGTGGCTTTCACTTGTCCCCGGCTGGCTTCCGTAGATAATTTCCCTACTCTAATCCCCCCCAAAATCTCCCGTCTTGGTTTCCTACCGTAGTCTTTGGTAGGGTTCAGGTTTTCACTGATACCTTTTTCTAACATTTTGGTCAATTGGATCAAACTTATTTTTAGGAGAAAGTCAGATTTGTTTCCAAATGAAAATTTCGTCCGTTGCGTACTTCATAAGAGCCACGGTGCGTACCGGTACTTCATGCCACAATACGGAGAAGCGCCCCCTTCATTTTCATTCTCGGTGTGGCACCTCTGGTACACTTCTATCTAGACCTAGTAGAACTAGACCTCTAGCTAGATAGAAGTAGGCACTGTACCTGGTAGTAGTTCTTTTGACAGAGACGGCTATAGTATCTACTTCTGGCCATCTAGCTAGAATCGAATCAAGATGAGCAACAACAGCTTCCCGCAAGGCAGTAATTGGATGATGATGCCACCTCCTCCTCCAGCTCGTCCTTCCAATGGCAATTGGAACAACCACAACTCGCATCCGTCCTCCAACAGCGCGGTGATGCCTCCTCCCCCGCGGTCGTCGGCCTTTCCTGTCCACAATGCAGGTAGTGATGATAACAATGGAAACAAACGGACGTCTTCTGGAAGCAACGCGCAAGGCCAGAGCAGTGGCAGCGGCCACAATCCGCAGAACAAGCGTCCTTGCCGTTGGGGACCACCCGTGAGAGCGTTCCCCAAGAATGCTTGGTCGTGCTCCAAATGCTCTTTTACGCATCGATTTCCGTCCGAGAAGTGTGTCATGTGTGGTGCTTTTCGGACAACAACAACTGCTACTAGTAATAGTGAAGCAATGATCCCCAACCAAAAGTCCAATCCCTCTTCAACGCCGTCACGAGCAACCACCATAATCATCAGCAGCAGCGCTCTAGCCCATACAAAACAAACTAATGCAATGACGCCTCCTATCAAGCGAGAACCGACTAGCACCCTTCGCTCACAGCAAAATCCAACAGCGGCTCGGCCTCCTCAACCAGCAAGAGCTCTTTTCCCACCTGGCGTCCAGCAAGAGACACATCCTTCCGTAGAAAAGCAAGAAAGTACGCAAACCCCACAAACCCGAAATAATGGCATACAGGGCACAAACCCTGGTCAGTTTAGTGACGCAGAAGACGAGGACGAAAAGCCATCAGCCGTGATTGATCTTTGCTTAGAAAGTGATGAAGACGCTTCGAAAAAGGAAAATGGATCACCCAATGCAACGCACATCATCTTCTCCATTGACTTTTCGGGATCCATGAAAAAGAAAGATGTCAAAAAGGGAAATGGAAGCAAAATCTCAAGGTGGGATGCTGTCTTTTTATGCCTGGAAGGCTTCCTTGCAGAACAGATTTCTTCGTCCAATTCTGCTGGGGAAGCAATGGTATCGGTGGTTACATTCAATGATGAGGCTCAAACGCTCTTGGATCGCATGCCACTAGTGGGAGATGGTCAAAAGGTACTCAAGGCACTCGAAACCGCACGCAAGATGCATACCCCAAATGGTGGAACAGGATTTGCAGCCGGATTTGGGCGAGCCAAAGAGATTGCGTTTGCCGGCGCCAGCCAAGACAAGAACCAAAACGTCATGCTCGTGTTTCTGAGCGACGGAAGACCAGGAGATATGAACTCGGATCCACCTAAAAGTGATCAACCGATGCCGACCACGATTCGTCGAAACAAGATAAAGTACCCTTCGGCCGGGGCACACATTGAAGAAATGCAACAAAAGTACTGCAGTCAGTTTTCACTTCATTTGATTTGCCTCTTCAAGGAAGGAAAGAAGGTCAGTTTCGTATCTGGTCTTGCTTCTTTGCTACGGTATGGCTACCTTCAAAATTCTAACCTTGTAACAATGCTTTGTATTCCCTCCCTTACGGTTGTACCATAGTGGCTAAAGTATCTAGCAAACCGATACGGTGGAACCTTGCACGAACCAGACCTCAGCATGGAGGATCACACGGCCAGGACTCCCACCAGGAACAATGGTGACATCAGCGACGACGATGATAGTAGTTACGAAGAAGACGAGATCGTGGAAATGAAGGTCAAGTCCCAGAATACACTGATCCGGGAACGCATCGATCGTGCCAAGTCTGCTGGATTAGTGTTCTCTTTGACCAACACTACCACGGCCGAAGGATCATCCATACGCTCTACTTTCGAGTCCATTTCCTCTTCCGTTACGGCCATGCGTGGAGGTAGTAGGCTCCAGGAACGACAGGGAGTTGTGTTGAAGAAGAACTCGCCCATGAGCAGTTACTTGGCAACTCGCATGGTTTTGACCAAAAATCAAGATAAATTCAATAAGAAGGATACGGCGAATGGGAGAATGGTCCAGGTATCACTGCACCCTTTTGCGCAAGGTGGATTGAGAAATGTGTACAAAATGCGGCAGCCTGGAGAACCACCGCAGGTGGCCAAGGAATCACGTCACGACGTTGGGTACAAAGAACGGCTGCGGTTTCACATTGAAACCTCCAAATGCCAAGCTCGAGCCTTGGATTATGCAACAAAGTTCAACAAAAAATTGAGACGCAACAATCAGTTGCAAAGCGCTGGCGTCCCCACTATACAAGTCTTGGAGGCCGAAGTGATTCGATTGAAAGATGAGACATCTCCCGGCGGATACAGATACTTGGCAGTAGAAACCGAGTTGCGAGGCGAATACCAAAAGTACAACAGGTAAGTGTCACACCAACCACCGCGCCATCATGACAAAAGCATGGCGCTCACAGATCGATTTTCCTCCATCTCCCAGCAACAATGGTTTCGTCAGTCCTTCACCAACGCTTCAATGCCAAGTTGCCCAGGCTTTCAGGTGAGTTTTTGTCATTGTCCAATGTTGTCTTCTACCGGTATGGAGCATTGCCTCTTCTGACTTCGAATTCTTGTCTCCTTTGGGTATCTCTAGCCACTTTTCATACGAGGAGAGTGATGAATCTGAGATGGTCGTAGACATCCAAGGTTCCGGGTACACCTACACGGACCCTCAATTGCACTCCCAAGGCAAGGAATATGGAAGAGCCGACCGAGGCATGAATGGTTTCAAAGACTTCTTCCGTACACACAAATGCAACTTCATTTGCGCGGCTCTAGACTTGAAAGACCGCTCTGCTACTTCAGCAGCCACGACACCGGTGAAGAATGAACAACAGAACTAGAAGAGGAAGTGTGGTGGAATGGTGCTACAAAAGCCCTACTCAAGCTCCAATCAAATTGCAAACGGCCTGCTTGGGTGCTGTCATGTACGGTCGCGTATGTTCTTGAGCGCACACTAAGCAATATTAAGCAATGTTAAGCAACTGAGGGCGCACGTGACTATCAATTTCAACCCCCCAGGGCCGGAGCACTCGTGCCAATGTTGACGGAGACTCGATCTTGGTGAGTAGTAGCCCATAGTTTGTGGCTGCAGCATGAGCCAGATCTGCTACACGACAATTCATTTGCTGAGGTGTGAGCATACACCCCCCGCAGTGGACCACAAGACCAGTTTGCATGCTGCCAGTACATATAAGTCTAGTCACGACGTAAGGGGGTGAGGGTCTGCCCGTCGTCGATCAAATGTGAGGCACCTCGAAATTCTTTTATGTGGCATCGGCTTCCTTAAAACATATACCTATCCAGCAAGCAATGTATTGAACATACCCAGCGCCCGTCTAGTTACTGAGTAGGTTTAAATTACTCATTTAGCTTAACAAGCTATTGGCCACAGAGTGACTTTAATGACGCGACGCAATTGATGGGGAATCCCCCACCTAGCTGAGTCGTCATCTACTTTGTTTTCCCAATCAACATGACCTCATCCACTGGCCCATGTGGAGCCAGCACCAAGTAGACAGATGCCCTGGGTAGGGGGTTGAGCACATTGATAGAGAACCTGCACCGCAAAACCTGGGTTACAGGGGCTTACACAGGATTTTGTCGGTATCGAAACATTATCACCAAAGGGGCCGTGAGGACCAGTGCACTACGCTAAAAGCTAGTGTAAAGATCTTTCGAGTGTTTTGAGTTTGAGAGAATGAAAGTTATAAGAGAGATTAGAAAGCTATGAAAACTAATCAACGAGAGAGATCATCATCAAGGGATCGTAGATCTGGCTTCCCGCGGGAGACTATAAAGTGTGATAGAGTAGGTTGCGGTAGTAATCCTACGTCTCTCCACGATCCTAAAACGGAACGCGTGGAAGGTTTGTCTAGGCTGGATCTAGTAGCGTGGAAGTACTCCACGCTGGCTAAATATCTAGAGCGATGTTTCATCATCAACCTAGTATGACTAGCGTGGTCATTGAGAACCCTGTCTCAAATGACTATTCACGAGAGACTCAGTCATGAGTCGAACTCAAACCCTATCTAGGATCGAGTCGCGAATAAGGCTAAGAGCCGTGTATTGCACCAGAGAGATTGCCAAGCCAAAGAGTGCTCGCCAGTAAGTGTGTCTGGGTGATCAGATCCCAGGCTGTGGCCATTGCCTTGTCATGCAAGGCAAGATGCCAGCAGAGCCCATAGGAGGTGGTACTCCTCAGGCTGGACCAGAGCAGGGTATAACCCATCCAATGCACAAAAATTGTTAGATAGAGACCAACAAGCAGGCAAAAAATGAGGTCAGGTGACACACTGTCAGTCTGTGGTTCCGAGGAGGGAGACACAGTGGCTGCTGGAGTGTTATGGGCTGTTCGAGGGGTTGTTGAGTCAATGGAAGGAGGATAAGGGGAAGTGGACTGGCAGCAGGAGCAGGAGGGGAGGTCCTGGTGGGGGTGGAGTGTTGTTGAAGGAGTTGGGAGGTAGCATGGTGGATGGTGTGTCGTAGGATAGAGGCATGTCTCTGTTCAAGGGTGAGAACAAAGGCATCCGCTCTGATGGAGTAGGGGGTGATTTGGAAGGGCGTGATCCTCAAGATGGCTGCATGCTCTAGGAGCTGTTGACTAATCATCTGGGGATTGGTGTTGGGCAATCTGCGGAGGATGATGGATGTGGTTGGTTGGGTGAAGTGTGGGAGTGGGGGGATGTCTGTAAGGACCTTAGGTTTGAGTGAAGGTGTATGTAGACATGGGCAAGTCATGGTGGGTAGTAGGTGGGTTGGTGGAAGAGGTGTGTATCCTTGAGTGTTGACTATAGTGTCGTGGCTTCAACTCAAGCAAGAATGAAGGTTGCTTGTGAGGTGGCGAGAGTTTGTGGTAAAGGGTTTATTCAAGGGGTCAGCCAATGCACGGGGGTAGTGATAATCAAGTTGTATATCAAAGTTGTTGGGTGGGTGTTGCCACTGGATCAAAGGCTGTGTCCCAATCTAGTGCAGGTACCACAACCTACATGAAAAGAGGGTTTCAAAGCCAAGGCGATAGGGGATTCTCAACAGGGTCTGGAGAAGTCACTCTATGCGACGGGATACAGCTTACAATTCAGCTTTACAGCTTTATAAATTGCGGGCCTATTCTAGAAAATAATCAATAACTGCTCACTTATTTGGAAATACAAACTTTACATCTCTTAGATCGTTAGATTAATCAATCCACAATGGTATTGTCGCATGGTAGCATGCGAGGTTATGAGATGTTACTCATTCTTATTCTTATATGTCTATCCCTTATGGTTGTCAATGGAATGAGCTATCCCTTGGTGCAGAGTCCTGAGTTTCCTCTCATTATCTTCATCGGTAGTCCTTCCCCTTATTGCAACTTAATCTGTCGATTGGATCCATATGATCCCTTTGTCGATACCTTGGATTCGCTCGCAAGCAATCCCCTTTTTGCAATCCACTTGTTCCCCTTGTTCTTTATCCTGTTGTCGATCGAAATCGCGATGAGGATCCTATTATCTTGACGACTCGGGTTGTGTGTCATGCATTGAGTCATGCTTCCGGAGCCACTTTACCCCCTATTATTGGCCGTTCCTCCGGTTGCTGGCTTGCTGTTGCAGTCGGTCGTTTGACCTGGCTTGCAGTTGGTCGTTTGAAAGATAACAACGCGCTGTCGCTGTTAAATTTAAATTTGAATTTGCCAAACAATTCGAGGTGGGCCTCAACCTCGACGTCAGATCCAACTGCTCATAAATTCCATCTTCGATTGACTCGATTGGCTGGATATCCACCGCTCTCCTCCTCCTGTTGCCATTGCTCTTGTTGCCATTGCCGCACTGTTGACCTTGTTGATTTTCACTGCCTCCTATTCCATCAGCTATTAATGGACCTTGACGACGCTTCCTTATCTTCAGCATCCTCTTCATCATCAACTCCTTCAACAGTACCAGCGCCATCCTTGTTCAGTCCACAGGGATTCAGACAAGCCTTGCTTCTTTGAATCTGATCCAGTCATCCCACCATCTGATCCTCCAACCATGACTACAGCACCCTTGACCACAGCTCAATTCCAGGAGTGCAATACACGGCTCTTAGCCTTATTCGCGACTCGATCCTAGATAGGGTTTGAGTTTGACTCATGACTGAGTCTCTCGTGAATAGTCATTTGAGAAAGGGTTCTCAATGACCGCACTAGTCATACTAGGTTGATGATGAAACATCGCTCTAGATATTTAGCCAGCGTGGAGTACTTCCACGCTACTAGATCCATGCTAGACAAACCTTCACGCGTTCCGTTTTGCGGATCGTGGAGAGACGTAGGATTAGTACAGCAAAGCCTAACTCTAATCACACTTTATAGTCCTCACCGGGAGGCCAGATGCTACGATCCCTTGATTGATGATCTCATCTCGTTGATTAGTTTTCATTAAGTTTCTAATCTCTCTCATAAACTTTCATTCTCTACAACACCCCCCCCCTCAAAACACTCGAAAGAAATTTACCTTAGCTTTTAGTGAATAGTGCATTTTGTTACACAACACAATAGCATTTGAGCTACCCTCAACCTATTTCCTTCACCATGAAGATGGCTCAGGGAAAGCATGCGTTCCGCAACTTCGAAAACAGTTCGTGACAAAGCCCATTTATCCCTCGTCGAAAATGACGAAAGAAAACGAAATCGATTTGAACATCGTAACAACCACTTTGCAATAACTCGCAACATGTTTCCAAGCGCAATCAGAAAATCTTCTGACAAGTAGTATCAACTATCCTCTTATCAATTTTCATTTCACTTTGGATGGAGAAATCTCTATCTAAGGATTAGTGGTCCAGTGATTGATTGACTTACAACGGAATTCAATGTTTCCGTTTTCTCATTACCAAGTGATTTGAATGATATTCTTCACTTTATCTAGTAAGACAATGTAATTGTTTTGCAACTTGATAGATTACTACTACGTGTATTAATTATTTTTATTGATTGATTTGTCTTTTTTCTTTATTTTGTATAGTTCTTTGCTTCTTTATACTAATGACATCTTGATTGATCTTATTTATATGTCAATCGTTAACTCTCTGTCGCGTGGTCTCAAACCACCTTCTGATAATTTACAGTTTCGGCTAAATGACAAGTATGACCTTTCAAACTCTCATTCGATCTATGGTTTAGATTTTTAATCAATGCGAGAAAAAGGAAACTCAAAACCTCCTTGTTTACGTCTTCCTGTATGCTATACTGGTATACAGGATGCATACGATACTTTGATTGCTTCCAAGTATCCTTCATTGGCTAAGTATTAATTTAAACAGCTATTGATATGGATCTTTGCTATACAGAAATTTAGCAGCATGAAGGATTTCTTCATAGGGGTCGTCTCTAATTACAAGTGGGGACTATTCTCTCTTGGCATGGAGTATACTTAAAACACCAGCTACTGAAGTCGCAATAGGTGCAAAATGTCATGAATCCTGAATTCTCATCGAGTTATTATGATTATATCTTTGATGTGGTGGTTATTTATCATTCGTTCAATTCTCTTTATTATGTTATTTCTTTGGGGTGCCTTGTATGACATGATCAATTTAGGATTCTGATGTACCATTTTTCTTCATCTGATTTAGTGATTCATATTTGTTCGATTTCTACATCTACTATGTCAATGAGAATTGGGACGTGCGCATCTATCGCTATTG
>CAICTM010002099.1:0-18265 GCA_903772945.1 Seminavis robusta
CACTGTGGACATGTTTGGTTCTACACCTTGCCCTACAACTGCAACAAGTCCAGACTTGAATGATTCCCCAAGAGGGCCATTTTGCTACCAATGTTAATTGAACGCCTCCCATACAAGAGGTTTGTTTTTCTAACACATACTTCTAACATAACAGACGCACTGTATCACGTGGAGCTCTCCTTGTCACGATGGTATAGAGCAAGAAGGGCAGACTCCGAGGCAGCATATAGCCACTGCAGCGGGCCCGGTGACCGTCCGGTGCATACATCAGCAGTCATGAACAGACTGGCAGCTATTGGCTGGACTCGTCACTCGACGCAACTCAATTCATCACTTCTACATGACATTGTAGAGGCTAGCTGGTTAGTGCTTGTGCTTGCTTGCGCTTGCTTGTGCTGGCTAGACTGTCAATTCCAGCAAATTTTGCAGTGTGTTTTGGAGACCTCCAGACTCGTGACAACAATTTAAGTATACTACGGTAGCTAGCTACTGGTAGCTGGCTAGAGGTATAGTAAGCACAAGAACAAATCCGTAGATAATTGACATACACTTGCACTCTAAAACCCCCAGGAGGAACCGGAACAACCTTCCCGTGATGCGAGTGGAGGTTCGAAGTTCGAAGATCCAAAAATCCACGTCTCATCAGATTTTAGCCAGCAAGCTGTCAGAACCTGCTCAATTGACACTTCTTCGAAGACCCTCCATCCATGCATGCATTGCCAGGCAAAATCACGGTTCAACGCATCTCCCTGCATCGTGCCCTCCCCTCGAGCTGTGTCCCCATCCTCATCTTAGCTCTCTCTAATCCATAGTAAACCCGATTTGACAATCTCCCATGAAACGAATTTAAGCTGAAGATTTCAGCGGCTAGCATTCTTGTTCCTATTATACAGTAGCTCTCTCTGATTTGAAGACGGTACCAATACTGTTACGTGAGTTTGTTGAAGTAAGATGCCTTCCAGCCGTCGTCCCGTTCGAAGGATCCAATCGGAAGGAGTGCCGAGGGCATCATCGTCTGCAACAACAACGACAAAGAAGAAGAAGAAGATCCAACGACGATCGACCAACAGCAGCCGACGAGATCATGCTAGTAACAATGCAACGATCTATGAAAATGTGAATTTGAATTCGGTCCGAGGAAGTCTCACGCTGAGTGATGCAGAATTGTGCTTTGAATCCAACGATGGTGGGAAGAAGATTCACTTGAACTGGGATCAACTGAGCGATCACAAAATCAATCGCTCGGTTCACAAACTCAAAATCATTTCCAAGAAGAACAAGGCCAAAGTCCTCGAGTTGCCCGATCGCAGCAGTCTCATACAGGTACACAAAGATATTCAGAGACGGAAATCCAGTACTGGAATCACCACTGGAAATAGTGCCGACATTCGAATTTCCTCCTCCATGGATGATTCTCTCCGCATACAAGATTTTGCCTTGAACGATACTACTGACAACAATGACGACAATGACAATGAGTTCGAACCACTGCACAGTTCCATGCCCGTGATTCCCACTGATCATAGTAGCAATGAGACCGATAGCAGCAGCAAAGCCAGGCCCAAGCTGCGCAAAACCAAGAGCCAAACGGATCGCAAAAAGAAGAAGAAGAAGAAGAAAGACCCCCTGTCATCCATCAGTGAACACCAACAGAAACAACCAGAATACAACTGGAAACAACATCTCAAACAACTCAAACTGCAACACTCCAAACTAAAACCTCTCCAGTCCTTGAAGGAAGAAGAAGACGAAGAAACACTACCAAAAATTGACAAAAAGAAAACAGAGACTGATGATGCAACCTTGGAACCTGCGAAACGACTGGACGAATGCTCCAATAAGACGGATGAAGATGCCGGTCCAGAAAACAAGAGAATCTCCTTGGAACTTTCCGATCTGGGTCCCAAACAAAAACTGGCCAAAGCACTCGTCGGCAGCTCACTCACCGAGGATGGAAATGCTTCTTCCAAACGACAACAAATGATTGATGCCTTGACGAGCTCGGTGACATCCAACTCGTCCAACGATGGCAACAACAGCAAACGAACCCTACCAGAATCACTCAACAACTCACTCACGGGATCCTTCAACATGACGGAGGAAGAAATGGAAGCGCAAATCTTGCTCGTCATGGGTGGCAACGCTAACAATACTAATACTACTAGCAATCCACCGCAAGACGAAAAGGCGGCTCGCAAATCCCGCATGAGTATGCGCATGTCAACGCGGGTGTCCACCATGAATGCCAATCGAAGGACCAGTCGCATGAGTAATACCACCAATACTAATAAGCGCATGAGTACACGCATGAGCATGACCAACAATCCACGTATGAGTACTCGCATGAGTGTCACACGACGAGGCAGTGGCAGTTTTATCATGCTCAAGGATTTGGAAGAACGAGATGAGTTTCACAAGGTACAAGCCGCTGGCTTTTTGAGGGAACTGTACAAGCTTGCGGAAGCAGAAACCAACCAAGCATTAAAAGAAACCATTCTGACAAGGAGTACTTCCTCGGGTCCTGTTGGTGGTGGTGGTGGTGCATCAGGAGGAGGCAAGGCCGATGGGGATATCAACTTTGAGGGACTGGATCTGGCAACACTGACTCCAGAACAAGGCAAGGCCAAAATTGATGCGCTCCATGCGGGAGGAAAGATTGATGGTGATAGCTTGATAGCCTTGATTCAGGCTGGAGTGACCATGCTGGGACAAGAGGAGACAGTTGTCGATATTCGACAAATTCATCCCAATCTGCAAAAAGTCACGGCAGTGGGTGATTTGCACGGAAGTTTGGAATGCCTCATGGTGGTCCTCAAAATGGCAGACCTGGAAAGCATTATGGGAGAGGAAAAGGGCTCTGTCATTGTGTTTGATGGAGACTTTGTCGATCGTGGGAACAATTCACTGGAAGTCATTGCCACCCTGCTCTTGCTGAAATTGTCACATCCCAAGAATGTTTTCTTGTTACGTGGTAATCATGAGGATTCCATGACGGCATCCTCGTATGGATTTCGTGAAGAAGTGGATGAAAAGTATGGCTACGACAAGGGAGATGAGATTTGGTGGGAGTTCGGATACCTCTTTGCTGCCTTTCCGATTGTGGCTCGAACCAACATGGCAGCCATTATGCATGGCGGCCTCTGTGTAGAAGAATTTGATCTTGATGATCTCAATGAGATCGCCAAGGAGACTCGTTGCGAGATGAAGACAATTTCAGATCCATATGATGATGAGGAACGGCTCTTGCAGGGAATCTTGTGGAGCGATCCCTCTGAGGAACCAGGCATCAATTTCAGCGATCGGGGTGCTGGATTCACCTTTGGGGCCGACATTTCCGCAGATTTTTTGGACCGGCATGAGCTGAAATACATTATTCGGGCCCATGAAGTTGTGGAAACGGGTCATTGCGAGCATGATGTTGGAGAGGGGCGAGGCGTCATTACCATTTTCTCATCTGCAAACTATCCAGCAGGGGAAGGTACCAACTATGGAGCAGTCCTATTCCTGGATGATCAATCGGGGGAGTACACCACAAAAGACTTCATTCACAAGGAAGACACAGGCTCTCAAGAATCCGAAATGCTTCGAGCCCTGCTGGGGACCTTTGTGGATGGCCACAAGAGTCACCTGACCAAAGCCTTTCGAGAAAAGCAAACCAAGGATGGGTTGGTCACCTGCGAACAGTGGTCAGATGTGATTGCTGAGCTTTTGGAACTTCCCGACATTTGCCTGACATTGTTGGATATGCAACCAGAATTGGCACCTGCCACAGAAGAGGAAGGTGATCACATTGATTGGACAGCCTTTTTGAACAAGTACACAACAATTCCCACTGCACAAGTGCTGGCCAAGGATCAATTGGCAGCCTTGAGTGAGAACAAGGACAAGTTCTTGGATATTTTCCAGCTAATGGACACTTCTGGAGATGGCAACATTTCCAAGGAAGAGTTTGTGTCTGGTATGAACATGTTGAATGAACAAATCGATCAGAACATTGACGATGCTGAAAAGTTGTTTGAAGCATTTGATGTGGACAGCGATGGAGAGATCTCGATCTTGGAGTTCAGCAAGGCTATCCAATCATCAACTGTTTTGCAAGGCATGACAGAAGCATTGAAAGATGATCAGGTGGAGCATTTGAAACAGAATCAAGAAATGATATCGACTTCCTTCAAATATCTGGATAGCAACAAGGATGGTGTGATTGACCGTTCAGAGTTCGAGAAGGGATTTGAAGCATTGAACCAACGATTGCCGGAACGAAACAAATTTGGAAACTATGAGGACTGGTTCAACATGTTTGAGCTGAGCGACAAGGAGCAGATTGGTAAGGCATCTACATACGTCTACACTGCTTCTCAATCTTTGTGCATAGTCCTCATTCATTTGCTTTCATATACTTTGTTCGCTTCAGAATTCAATGCGTTCAAGCAACTGTTTTGCTCAATTTGATGTGTACGCAGATGCCACCAGTAAAGTCTTGGCAAATCATGGGGCACATCAACGGAAACAAGCTGTGGACGACGTGCATAGTGATCGAGATACGTGGGTTCCACTGCAACTGGTATACTCTTCATGCAGGCGGCTGGCTCGCTGCCATGCCCAGTATCTCAGCTCAAGACGATGTCCATGTTTAGGCTCACTCCGCATACGTCTTGGGGTTGATGCAACTTCTTGGGACCGGGGCACACCCTTGTCTCCGGCTTGGAAGAAAGCTGAGGCAACGCTTTCAGATCAGAAGAACGTATACAATGTACTACTTGTCGAGATTCCGGAGTCCGTATTCGACTAAAATGTGCACAACACAACGGCATGTAGCCTTCTTTGTGTCCTTGCGAACCCCGCACATTGGCCGCAGGTCGTCGAAAGAGGTATGGGTGAGCAAGAGTAATCCGATTAACCCGTTAGAGACCAAGAGTGAAGCTATCGCACAACACCATGAATTGTTGAATTCCGGTACAAACCAACGGCTTGCTGCAGCGCACATCATCATCTATTTAGCTATAGCTAGCTCGTGGTAGGGACAGCCGCAACCGCAGAGATCGTTGCTGCGGTTCGAACAACTAAAGCATGGGATTTCCATGCATCTTATGGCAAAGACCCAACTAAGAGATCATACATGTAGAAGCCATGCATCCAACGAAGGGCTGGATCCGGGTTGCTGCAGAGATCATACATGTAGAAGCCATGCATCCAACGAAGGGCTGGATCCGGGTTGCTGCAGGGAGAGCTGGTTTGATTGGGTTGTTAGTACACGGAAACAGTCTCCTCGTGGAAGGCGGAATGGAGCCCGCCAAGTTGGAGTTCTTGTGGTTAGAACGTTGGCAAGGCCAAGCGTTGCAAGCGCCTGTCGTCTAAAGAAGGAGCCATGGTGGCGAAGGATGGATACGGATGACCACACTGGCAATCGCGACCAGTACGGATTTAGAAGACGGCCAATACAGAAGGAGCAAACACGCTGTCTCCGTCGTTCGTTCTACGGTACCGGTATTTCTGTTGTTTCTGCGCGTCCAACGAGCTCTGTTGAGGATCGCCGAGATCCTGTATTTGCATTGACCATTTGCAGCTCCGAATGATTGAATCAGCATGCCGGATGGAGATGAAATGGACTCTGCTGCCCGAGGTGGACACATAAGTCATTGGAGCTCCTTTGGTTATTAATAGTAGAAGGACGAAATTCTAGTTCTACTAGTAGCAGATTCGATTCATTCCGTGGCAGAGCCCCGCCCTTCGTGCCGCTCAAGGAGAATGATCAATCGAATCCAACTTTCTTGAGGAACAAAAAGAGCGTCTTTTGAGACTGTCACTCGAACGCGAAGGACCAAACGAACAGCACCATTGTCAATGAACAAAAAGGAGGAAAAGCAGGCATATGGTTAGCAAGACTTGATACAATAATAGAAGAAGAAGTGAAGGACTGTTTGGGTGCCATGTTTCCAGCGGAGAGCAAATGGAACGGACTCATGAAATGGCCGCCCACTCACCCTCCTTCAAAGGCTCGAAGCAGCTGCAAGCAGCACTGGAACATGGCACCATGAGAAGTATGTCAACACCATGTGAACTGACCTTTGGAAATGCACGAGACTCGAGAACACGAACGGCTAAAGCACCATCGCCAACCGGTCGACGAACGGCCAACATTGAACAGACCTAATTGCATGTCAAGACCTACGTTGGGAACTAAAGAGGATGAGGCGGCAACGGTCAAAGACCGTAAAACAAACAAACAAGCAAGCAAACATGGCACAAGACAGGAACACTGGACTTACCTTGCACGAGTACGCTTCCATCTCCACTGGAACCACCGCAAGACAACACATTGCCGGCGAAGAGTGAACGTGGGCCCCACAGGGGAAGCCCAATCACTCTCCTGCAAGCAGCACCGGCAAAGGTGTCATCGTCATGCAATTGGAAGAAGTTGTGATTGTGTTTGAGAGAGAAAAAGAGAAAGAGCTTGCTGAACGTCGCTTCATTCAATTCAATTCGTTTCGTTTCAGCGACGACTTTTTGGCAAGACCAACATCAAAATCGAAAGAGGTGTCAAAAATCAAAAATCAAAAATAAATCAAAATGGAGTCGTCATGAATTGCCGTTTTATTTCAACTGAAACGACCGTCGGCAAAGGTACCGTACGACTGGTGCTTGTCGGAGGCTGCTTCCAAGCACGCATCCCGTGGTTGAAAGCCACTGTTTCTACTAGCCAGCCAGCCAGCCAGTCTATCCAACTTGAAATAAGAGGAGCCAGTCATGGTGGAGCCTTCTTCCAAAGGAGTAGCCGCTGTAAAGAGATCTATCGAACCAACGAGTGGATCGAGACGTCAGTTAGTTGAGGCCTACAGTACTCGAGTATCGTAAGCCAAAAACTGACCAGCTTATCGTTGAAACCCTCGTTTTGACTTCGGATGAAACGACTTTGTGAGGTCGAGCTTGAAAACCGCTTAGAGCTGGCATAAGAACATCATCATTCATCCCGATATTCCAAGAGGATTTATGATCACGTTTCGAAGATGACTCATTAAGTACCGCAGCAGGATCCAAAGGAAGTTGAAACATCAAATCGACGTCATCAAAGATACACGCGGAGTGGTGGAAATCTTTCTCGACGGCAAAGATCCTTCGAGAAGCGCGGACCAAAGATCGGGATTGGCATCCAAACGGAGTAGTGAGAAACACAGAAACGGTCATAAAATAGAAGACAGGACCTCCAAAGTCTATAGCACTTACACTACCAACCATCCAACAGATATTCAAGATATCCAACCAACCACTTATTACTATTACCAAGATGAGATCTATTTTGTGTTTCCTGCTTCTTTCCGTGTTCGCGGCGTCTGTGTCTGCGGAAGACGTGGTGATTGATTTCCGTGCCGGTGCTACCAAGTTGGGTGTGTTTTACCAAGGCAACCAAGAAGACACGACTTTGGATTTGGAAGTGGACGCCTTCAAGGGCTTCGTGGAACCCTACGGTCACAACACGCAGTACATGAAGACGGGAGAAGCATTCGTGGTCCGCTCCACCGATTTCAAGTTGCGCGTCAAGGTCATTGTCTGGGCCAACACGGATTACACGTCCAAAGACGAACGCCCCTACAAGATTACACTCAAAAATCTACTCATGGACGAAGCCGTGGAACTCAAACTCAGTGATAAGGGAGGATACCAATGGATCGAAGAAGGAATCTACGTCACTCACATGACCGATGTCCAACACGACTTTGAATTCCGTGATCATGCCGGAGAAACCATGCTTGCCGTTCGACTCTTTCATGCCGCCGAACAAGATCTCTAAATGCTAAATACTTGAGATATAGAGAAATCTGGTTTGGAAGTGAAAGTTTAGAGGACGCAAAATTAAAAGTGATAGAAAACTAAAGACGTGGCTCTTGAATTATTTGTGAGGCTGCTTCCTAAAGTTCAATGCTCAGATCTGATTCCATCCTAGCTAGGGCGAATCTATTTGATTCTTTTGTGTCATGTGCTACTATTGCTCTGATCATCTGAGCATCACTCATCGTTTTGTAATATTTCCGTCCTGAGCACCCTCAGGGCTACAGCAGATTGGGGAGTCCCCCCTGCATGGCACAGCAGTAGCTGGTCCTTCAGAGTACTTTATCCCGACGCATCAAAACACAACCAGCTCTGGATGTGCCTTCAATGAGGGAAGATGGGAGGGAATCTGACCTGGGCTTGGATGAAGAGCCGTGGCACTTGCTTGGCCTCGTCCCAAAAGGATGGCTACTAGCTAGGTAACCAACACCAAACTTCTTATGGTCGAGGCAACAACCCGAGGCGCCCTCAGAAACAGGACGGTTGCATCTTTGTGTGTTGCTATCCATCCAGGCAGTACTGTAGCTGCCTTTTAAAATAGGCATTAGCTAGCTAGATGCCAGGAGACTTTCGAGGTGTGAAGGGATTTTTGGGTTGGGAAGTTATTTACGGAAACCGGCGCCAGGCTTATGCCAAGAAGAGGAGGCGAAATTCGAGGTGTCATCGCCCAATGCTGGCTGCCAAAGCTCATCCCCGGCCTTTGGGGTACGCAGATGGATGTCTACCGGTACATGTACTGTATGTAGTCTAGCAAGGAATCATCGTCTAAGCGAAAAGATAAATTTTCTGCAACCAGCTATGAGCTCATGGCTTTCACCTTGTGCATAGAAGGAGCCGAATGCTACGGTAGGAATGATTGAATCAGGCCCTTCGGTCAAGTAGATGGGACAGCTGGCGGACTTTCGCTCGGCAAAGACAGCCCACAGATCTCCCAACCTGCTGAGAGCGATGCTCCTCCACTACGAGGAAGCCATCCAACTCAAATATTCCCTACTCCCTTTACTGCAGACAGCACACAGATCGGCCGTTTCATGATCTAAGCACTCGCGAAGGCATCGAATCCGGAGGTAGAAATATGTAATTGAGTTGAGTATTTGCTTCGCTATCTGCTATCTATACTTCAATGTTCGTGCATTCAGCTTTCTTGGAGAATCGCTTGAGGATTCCAGCAGTCACCTTTCCAGGTCCCAATTCGTACGCCTTCTCAAAGTCCTTGCCGAGCATCAGGTCCATGGTGTTTTCCCAGAGAACAGGAGAAGTAACTTGGGTGGCCAACAGCTTCTTGATGGTGTCGGGGTCAGAGTGGGGCTTGGCATCCACATTGCTGATCACAGGAATGCGGGGCTTTTTGATTTCAACATCAGCCAAGACATCTTCCAAAGAAGAAACAGCAGGGGACATGAATTCTGAAACAAGGCAAAAGGCAATATTAGAATTTTCCTCTGCGAGCATACAACATACGTTACGTCCACACAAAACAACAAAATTCATTCACGTACCAGTGTGGAAAGCTCCAGCAACCGCAAGCTTGACAGTCATCCGAGCCTTGAATTCTGGCTTGGCCAATTCAGCAACAGAGTCGCATGCAGCGGAGGCTCCACTGACAGCATAGTTACCTTTGCACAGGTAGTTGGCAATTTGGATGTTCTCTCCTGATTTCTCAGTGGCCATGGCGCAAAGGTCCTTGACCTTTCCACTGTCAAGTCCAATAACCGAAACCATGCCTGTGTCGATTGCATCAGAAGCAGCCTGCATGGCTTCCCCACGAGCCTTTGTGATTTTGACTCCATCCGCAAAGGAGATTGCACCGGCAAAGCAAAGTGCTGAGTATTCTCCCAAACTCAATCCCATGGCACAAGTGGCACTATCCAAAGCTTCTTGTCCTTCCTCTTGCTTGAGTTTTTCAACAGCTGCCATACTGGCCACAAAAATAGCAGGTTGACTGATGACAGTGGAATCCAATTTTTCTTTGGGTCCTTCCGTGCAGACCTCCAACAAATCATATCCCAAAATTTCATTGGCTTCATCAAAGAGTGCCTTGGCTGCTGGGACATCTTTGCAGACTTCGGCGCACATACCAACAAATTGAGCCCCTTGGCCAGGGAACATGAAGGCAACCTTTGTGGAGAAATCATCAAAATCACTGTCACTTCCAAAAATGGCAGTGCTGCTTCGGCTTCCAAAAGTGCGGGCAGCAGGGACAAAGGCAGCACTGAAGCGAGAGGCTGCCAGCAGGATCACGGAGGAGAAAATTATTTTGACCATCTTGGTGATTTTAGTTTATTGCAAAGAGGGAGAGATGAAATAGGATTATGAAAATTTGTGAGCACTGTCGGTTCAAGGGGGCAAGAATATGTTGTTGATGCCAGCGAAGCCATCAATCAAAATTGACCAACGTAGGCAGAGACAAAGACATCACCTCGATAGCAGCTGATGACAACATCAACCATCACCGGCCAAGGTCGGCGTGCTGGATCGAGAGTCGAGTCGAGTCTGGATGAAACTAAAGAAGGTCGGTTGCATGTTGCATGCTTGGCGGAGCTGACATCCGCGTTTGGGTGTCGTCAACTGCAACGGGCCGAAAAGACTGACGTCACAGTTTCAAAAGATACCGCGACACACTTCAATCGTGCATCGGCTCTACAGGCTTTCAATTACATCACAGCGGTGGTATGGGAGTTTAGGGATGGTCCGGCCGGTTGATCTTCGAAAAGAACGGCAACGATTGCTGTGCGAATTAGACTGTTCTTTAGTCTGCCGAGCTTTTGACGAATGGTCAATATATGGGCTGTACGAAACACCCCTTATGGAGATATTATCTGGGCTGCTCTTTGGTCTTGATCGAATCCGCCCGAAGCTGTCTAGCTAGGTACTGTACGGTAGATGCTCGCTTTACCGCAGACTTGCATCCGTTCATCGCTACAATATAGCTACAAGCAACTTTGGCTCTCTCCCGAGCTTCGACTGTATCCCTGTTCCATGTCCAGACCACCAATTCTTTGGCATCCCCAGGTCAATCAATCTCCAAGCCCCACTCCAGGAAGTGCATCGGTTCCATCTCCAGGCCCCCGCCAGCACTTCTCTCCACCGTCCTCTGAGAGCCATCCCTGCTTCATCAGAGCGACAGAGAGATGTTTGTGAAGAGGATCTAGACTCTGGTGCTTGACGACTCAAATGAATCGAATCAAGTTTTGTGTTCTTCTCGCTTTCGTTTCATCGGTTTTTCAGTCCAAGTCTTTGTCATCTTGGCCTAGCTAGCTAGCAGATCTACTAGCTAGATGATTAGCTTCAATTTGATTCTTCAATGATTATAGCTATGATAATACGCTTCCTCACGGTTGCGAGCCTTTCCTTCTGGATTCCTAATCTCTTGCAACTTCGTAAGGTACCGGTACAGGGACTGGTCCCTTTACAGCTCTGCAGTTGGGTGCTATTAATAATGAAAAGGACCCTAATCTGTTCTTAAGGCTTCAGATACAGACTCACTAAGTCTTCAACAATGAATGAGCTGCTTAAGTCTTTCGCACAACAGCACTCGACCATCCACAATGGCGCTCTCCCTTTTCCATAAATTGTTCGGTCTCGTTGTCTTATCGTTGACTGTCATCTACCGTATGCAAAGCATCAATAGACTAGTACTTACATGTAGTATACATGTGTTGGGCTGTGTACAAGTAAGTGAAGTGCCATGACGCCTAGCTAGCTGTTTCTGATCAGTTCTAAACAAAGACGAACGAAGGCCAGCCAGGATGAGCCACCCGCATCAGCAGCAGCATCAGCATCAAGGTGGTTGGATGCCACCTTCTGTGGATCCCTATCAGTCGCATCATCCACAACAGCCGCAACAGCCTCAATATGGTGGAAGTGGAAACAACAATTACATTTGGGCGACAGCTCCCAACACGAACGCTCCTGTCTTTGTGCCTCCTCCGCCGCCGCCACCACAAGTACATGTACAACCGCAAGTACAGCTACAGCAGCATCAGACTCAGATGCAGCTGCAGCCATCTTACTCCGAGTACCAGCAGTTTCCAGGACATGAGCAGTTTTCAGGACATGATCAGTCATTCCATCAACCACCCCCTCCGCCACCACCGCCTCCGCCCAAGGCTCCCTCGAGAAATCGATGGGGACCTCCCGTTGCAGCATCAGTGCCCGTAGCTCCATCAATAGTTCTTCCTCCTCTTCCATCAGACGTGGCTCCCCCACCGCCTCCTCCTCCTCCTCCGGAAGAACCTCAGCATGCACATCAGTATGAAGTGAAGAAACGAAAGAAACAACCTTCCACCCCACATAACAATAAAAAGAAAAAGGCCAACAAAAAGCAAAGGAGCAAAAAGAAGACGACCTTGGATTACTCCTACTATCAACGTCAACCCTCTCCTCCTCATCCAGCCACACCACCACCTCGAAACGATACCAACACTGATGACATGTCCATTTCCTCTGACGACGACAAACAAGAACCTTTCAAATCACTAGTCAAAACCGACGAAATGGAAGAATTGTATCCGGATAGCATCATCAAGACCATTACTACTGCTACAAGTACTCAGCGATATCCCGTTCGCTCCAATTATGATTCCATGGAGTCTGATCTGGAAGCCGAGGACGAGACAGCAGAAGCGTCGTCCAAAGAGGAACAATTGAACCGTATCAAGGAACGACTTCGACTCGCTCAACTAAAACAGAAACAGGCACTTCTACGCCAACAAAAGCAACAAAATAAAGATCAACCAACTACAGATCCAACCCAAACAGAACCCAACGACGATCTAAAAGCCGCCAAGGAACGACTCGCGGAAGCACAGAAAAAGCGCAGCCGGCTCTTGAAGCAAAAACAGCAGCAGCAGCAACAAGAAACTCCACAAGATGACAATAAGGATAAACTGGTGGCGGCCAAGGAACGATTGCGACTAGCACAAGCCAAGCGAGAAGAAGCACTCATCCGACAGCAGGAGCAACAACAAGAAGAAGAGGCTGTAGAAGCACAAGTACAAGAACCCCCGATACCAAACTCAACCGAGGAAACAACGGAATCGAATAGTACTACTGCCCCCAAGAAGTTGTCTCTTCTCCAAAAGCTCAAACAACGACATGCAGCCCTGACTCTCCAACAACAGCAATCACGGACGGCATCCAGTGATGATGCAGAAGAGTTGTTTGCGACACAACTGACACCCCTAACCGCATTGCAAGAAGGACAACTCGACTCATTGCTATTTACCAACATTGGAGAAACCGGGACACATGAAACGGTACGATTCCCGACAGCGTTCATTCCAACGCCGGACGACGACGAGGAAAGTGATATGGAAGATTGTAGTGGCAGCAATAATGACGACGATGACGACAAGACTCTTGATCCACGAGAACAATCCAATCCGGAGCTAGCAGAAGAACTTGAACAGAGCACGGATCAGTTTGCCGATACAGAAGCCGTCATCATCGCGACAACAACGCCAAAACAAAAAGCCACGGATGCCAATAATATGGATCAATTTGCCGATGCCGACAGTGACAAGGACGACGAAGAACTACCTCCATCTGCGGCGAGTAAACGTGCCGTGACAATGGGTCAATTCGACGACCCAGATGACGATGATCCGAGCAGTTTTGGAACCACGCCAGTAATAGAAACAGTTGTGGAAGGAGAGACCACCACCAATGCAGATGGGGACATTGCCACGAACCAAAGCACAAAAGCACCGATGGACGAGTCAAACGACGTCGACATGGACGCAGAAGAAGAAGCCATTCGAAAACGAGTCTTTCCACCCAATGGTGACTCCCACAATTATTTGAAGAGCATTGAGGTGTTGAAGCGACGAATGGAGTTGAAACGCAAAAAGATTGAGTTGAAAGAACGGCTAAAAGTGCAGCGCCTAGAGCTTGCCAAGGAACATCACCAAACGGGTCTCCGAGCTAGAATCTCGTGGAGTCGTTCCGAAGAAGACGACGAAGACAGCACCATGCTCGAAAACAATAACAACGACGACGACACCTTGTTTGAAGTCCCAAAGTCCATTTCAAGACTTAGCAAGGAAGAACTCCAGGAACGCCGCATCAAAGCACAGCAAATGATGGATATCACACAGACAAAGCACTTGGTTTCCAAGCAGAGCTACCTGTTGTCCGAACAGACCAAAAAGGTTGCGACCGATGAGGAAGAAATCCAGGAATGCAAAGAATTGGTGCGGCGGAAGAAACGTGAGTTGAAACAGGAAAAGGATCGAATGCAAACCTTGCAGATTCGTAGGACCGTGGTGGATGGATTGCTTCACGAAAAGGCGCAGATGTTGATGGCCAAAAGACGACAACTATACAAGCTTCAGGGACCTCGAAGAGACAGTTTCACGGTAGCTTTTACACATCGGAGTGACGAGGGAGAAGATGGGGATAGTTCTGATTCGGCAAAGAACGTCGCAGGCGCTGTGGGGACAACAACAACAAATATGGGACATGGGGTCGACTCCATGAACGACAACTAGTAGTGGCGAGAGCAATGATGCGATGTAGTTTTGAAAACCGGAAGTGGCGAAAACGAGATTTGGGATGCGACGCTGCGACGGAGTCAGACTTGGTATCGCAGCTAGCTAGTGCGCGTTGGTGAGTTTAGCTGTGCACTGATTGTGGGAGTGAAGGAGCAGAGGACTTATTATTGACAATCACGGTCGGCGTGATGTGCTTGCAACAGTTTAGACAGTAGAAGTGGTTCAGAATTGCTTGAGTCGTAAGTTATGCTTGTGACAGGACAGGCTTTGAGCGTTCATGCGCCTTAACACATTTTTCTTGTTCCCAGCACGTGTTCCTTCCAGGTACGTAACACTTGAAGGCTTGCTGTGTATAGCAGCCATGCACTTGCTCTTGATGCTATTGTCCTCGGGACTATCTTTTTACTGGAGCAGGTCCAGGAAAGTAGGGGCTTGCAAATGGGAGGTGCTTTTGATGTTCACATGTTTTGTGTCTTCCCTTTCTACCTGAAGTACTTTTCGTTGAATGGGGATGTTGGTTTATATGATGTTGTCTGTGGGCGAGCTTGGAGCCCGGTTGTACCCACGATTGGGATGTGCGATTGATGCTTTGCCAGCTTGTTTCTCTCTTTTGTATTTGGGGCTGGATATGCGCTCTTCTCAGTCTCATAAACCACTTGTCAAATGGATGGGATGATCACTGTTCACGTTGATTGCGCGCTGTTTACCACTGTCTATCACTTTGGAAAACTTGGTTGCAGTGGTTCGCAGCGGTCGCCAATTTGGTACAGTGGTAGTCACACCCGGTGGTAACATAGGTAACACAGTTGTGGAAATGGGGTTCAAAAGCAAGTGGATCCACATGTGGCGTTCGTCTTCATGGGTATCATCGTCTGCCGTCTGGCACTGTACCAGTAGTTTATAGCTCTTTTATGCATACACGTACTACTTACTACTGGCTACTGGTCTAGCCAGTATTATATCATAGTAACAATGGAAGTTGGCATGCAGTTAGAGTGAACTATGGGGGGGAAGTGCAGTGCATTTGTAAAAGCGAACACTAATAAGCAATCACAGGGCACAACAAATTTCAATTAACTTGCAATGGCAATGGGCAGGTAAGATATCGTACGGGCACTTATTACCATGTACTATCAGGGCGCCATGAACTTGTTCAATGAACATCCCAAAGAAGGGCAGTAGGTCATTGTGCCAGCACCTGCCTTAACCAGTGAGGGAAAGATGACTTGTGGAAGGTGACGCTTGACCCCTTTTGCTCACAAATCACACAATCTTCAACACAAAAAAACGAACAACCCAGATCCAAAAACTAATCTTCCAATCTACAGAATCACTCATCTACATCTACCAGCTACCTGATACATCTATTAATAAAGCTACAGTACATTATTACATTACACGATGACGCAATTAGCCAACGCCGTGAGACGAGCCGCCAGAATTGGTGGCCGTAGTTTGGTCGCAGTCACAGGCGCCTCCTCGGTTGGGACGCTCTACGTTTACAAGACGGACGAATCCTGGAAGCGCCTTATTGACTTTCATATTTTAGTGACGCCCATGTGCTGGGATTACTACCAATTCTACCAGAGCAAGAGTATCAGTAGCGCCGATGATGAGGAGGAGCTGCTGCGTCGTTTGCACGAAAAACATGCCCCGCTGGCATTGCAACATGTGTTGTCGTTGGGAGGCTACTATGTCAAGTGTGCCCAAATGTTCTGTGGAATGAACCTCTTGCCTGCGGCATACGAAAAAGAGTTTTCGTGCTTGTTGGACTCTGTTCCAGCCAAACACTCCTTTGCTACCATCCAGTCCGTTGTCGAAAACGAATTGGGTGGCAAGCTCCAGGATCACTTTGCCGAGTTTGACGAAACGCCCATTGCTGCCGCCAGCATTGGACAGGTTCATTGTGCCAAGGTCCGAGTTCAAGACAAAAGTAGCGGAGAGGAAGTACTCAAATCCGTCGTGGTCAAGGTGCAATATCCGGAGGTAGAGAAATACTTCAAGATGGATGTCCTTGGCATGAAGAACCTGTGCTATTTATGTACCCTTTGTGGCATTGAAATTGGAATCGATCAGCAAAGTTTGGACAAAATCTTCAACGAATTCACCAGCTCCTTCCAAGAAGAGTTTGACTACCGATTGGAAGCCCAAAACATGAAACTCATTGCCGACAATATGGAGGCCGTGCCCGAATTTGCAAACTCTGTCAAAGTCCCACACCCGTTTCTAGATACCACCAGCCGCAAAGTTTTAACCATGGAAAAGATACAAGGCGAGCCTATAAAGAAACGAATGAACCGCATTCTTCAAGAGTGGGCCGAACGATCCGGCAAAACAATGGAAGAATTGCAACAGGAGCTGCAAGACAAATTCCAAGATCCCGTAGAGCTCCAGAAAATGATGGAACAGAAACCGCCGTCAAAAGCTCAACTATTTCTCTACCGGGTGATGCTACGGACTTGGGATTTGGGGGCCAACACTGGAATCTGGCTGGAAAACCAATTACGTTCCAGTACGCAGCAGCAGAAAGCATACAAATGGAGTACGCTCCCGGTAGACGCCTCTCGTATCTGCCGCCTCCTATTCCAAGTCCACGCCCACCAGTTGTTTATCAATGGAGCCTTCAACGCGGATCCGCACGCCGGAAACATTCTGATCTGCGAAGACACCAACAACACTAACAACGGCGCTCCCATTCTAGGCCTGATCGACTTTGGGAATGTTCAACGGATTCCCAACCAAGATCGGCGCAAAGCGTTGGCAAAGTTTTACCTATCCATGGCTACAGATTTTAGCAACGACAAGAGCTCCTGGAACGATGACGAAATCGCTCGTCGATTTGCGGCTGTGGGAGGCGAGTCGGTCCACATGGACACTGCCTTTCTGGCATGCAATGCGCTCACCATGTACGACATGCGTTTTGACGCGGCCACGTTGGCCCGACTGTCGCTCCGTCATTGATTTGTAGAATTTCCAGGACTGATGTTTAGTCCCGCGCACTAATGAGCGCCCATTAGTGCGCTCGGCGCACTAATGGGCGCCCATTAGTGCGCCGAGCGCTCATTAGTGCGCCGCGGCGCACTAATGAGCGCTCATTAGTGCGCGGGACTGAAACTGTGGGACTGTTCGTAGTTTGTAGATAATCGTACTGGGAATGAGATGGTATGCTTCGACGCCCCTCGGTCGATCCACGAATCGAATCTCCTCCTGTACCGACCAACCTTATGGATGTGTACTCGGAAGATAACTTTAAGGAATTCCCCGCGGATCTGGTCAGCTTGCAAAGGCTTTGCCAGACGCTGGTGGGCGTAGCCGGCATTATTGGCGCGGGTCAGCCCTCGTGTGCTCGCATGTGGGAAAGGCAGAGAGCCCCTGAAACGCACGCGGTTGTACTATACGTATAACATTTTCACTATGTATTCTACACATCATACGTATTACACATCTAACCTTTTTAATATGTATTAGGCAAGTCATACGTACAGACAACACAGTAACACAAGTGGAAAAATATTATACGTATTACATGTATTATGTGTTGTACGTGTTTTATGTATAATACATAGTGACGAAATTTTTGCTAAGTTTTTTTGCCAGGTGTTTTGCTAGGTGTTGGGAGCAGAGAGGAAGATGCACTGTTGCAGGCCATAATACCTGAAGCTTATCAAGTAAAATGACTCTTACCTATACTGAACTCTCCCATGTTGCTAGATAAAATATCAATGATGAAGAAGGACTCCTGCTTCATCATTGTGAAGTAGCAACCTCACTAACTGATATACACAAAGGAGATAAACATTATAGATACTCTGGGGTTCGATAAATATCGAATGGAGAAATCGAAGGTGTATTGGCTACCTTCATGTATAACAAGGGATTCGATAAGAGGCGGAATCACTTACCATATGTTGTCCAAGGAGTCGTTTTTACCAATCTCTCTCTTT
>CAICTM010002100.1:0-18256 GCA_903772945.1 Seminavis robusta
ACCGGAGTGAAGGGTGGAGGTCGTCTCCCTAACGTGTCGGGACCATCACAAATGGCCAGTGTCTTGCAGCGTGTCTCGGCGACAGTTGGAAACTTGTGTTTGGAGTATCACGGGAGCGACACTGTGAAGGTCGTTTCCGGTGAGCACAACAGCGAGTTGTCGTAAGGAGAGGCGCGTTCGAGTCACGGGGTATGTGAACAAAGAATGCCCGACATGGATGTAGTCTTCATCACCGTTGAGAACGAAAGCGACGAGAAGAGGAGACCGCGTGACTGCAGAGCACAAGGTAGTTGGAGTGACGTTACTGTTCGGTTCAACGTTACCGTCCGACACGGGTCAGAAAAGCGGCATAGTCAAACTCGGTTGCGTCCCAGTGATTTCCGGGGTCAACGAGAGTAGAGAATAAAGCGGCTGCCATGGTTCGAAGATTTTCGATAAGGATTTAGACCCTGATGCCGACGCAAGAGGTTAATCTATTCTAGTTCTTGCTTGCAGCTCGGCTGAAGGAAGAATTGTGAGCAGAGAAGGAGACAACCTTCTTGCGATCGACTGTTCAATGGCTGAAAGAGAGAGTTGGACCGGTCTTGCATGTTGTGTTCATTCAAGGTTGCTATCTGTGAGCGGTCTTCGAGGGGTGCTATTGCCTTAGAGCTGATCTTGCGAAGGAGGCAGACATAGCGACATGTATGTGGGGTATCCATTTCAGGAACGCAGGTGATGACCTGAGAGATGTAGAGATGTACTTGATGGTAGGAGCGAAGTGTGGGAATCGATTTGTGTTTTGTGAGATGGTACGTTTGGCAACTGTGAGTCGAGTCATTCGTGAAGAACCCATGAGGGTTCAGGTTTCCACGCCAGGCAGCGTGGACAGATAGGGATCAGGATCGTTGTCCTCTTTTGCGTGCGGCTGCTCGACAAGAAACGGGTGGCTGCGACAAAAGATGTGTGGGAAGAGGAGAAAATGTGAGGAGGTGAACCTCACCCAAAGTGGTGCAGTATCCTTACGTTTTCATTTTAAGGATATGTGACCAAATCTTCACCACTCATTTATTTATTTCTGCTCGCAAACAGCAAAATCCACAAGAGGAATTGGATTGCCACTGTTGCTCTCATTTATGTGATCCAAGCGGGCAACAGCATGAAAGATGAAGAATATCAAGGCAGGAAACGATCCTCTCGGCAAGATAATGACTCCAGCCAGAAGAAACGACGAAAGACGACCAGCTCAGATTTCTTGAATGGCATGACTGTGGCCATTTCAACGTTGGCAAATCATGAGGACGATGATGATGATGCAACAACAAACAAGAACAAGAAATCGTGCGACTTGTATTCCTATCGCCAAGTCTCGGATTCCTGTCGTGACGCAGGAGCCAGAGTCTCTGGTCAAGTGCACAAAAAGGTGGAATGTCTCCTTTGTACACCCGCTGCCGTCTCACAGGCCACACAACGCGTTCGTAAGGCTGTCAAGAACAAGGTGCCTCTCGTCCATGTTGCCTGGCTCTATCAATGCATCGACCAACGGAAGAAGCTCTCGTTTGACAAGCATCGTCTAGTGATGTCAGAACCATCCAATAATGATGACAAGAAGAAGCCCAAGGACAGCACATCATGTGCCCAAGACGAATCCACGACAATTAACCCAATTCATCCACCTAGTGAGGACGCACAAGAAGAGCCAATTCCAGATGCAGGTTGGTCCGAACCCGTTGATGTGGGTTGCTGCTGTGTCTGTCATGAAACAGGGACAGCAGATACTTGTGAATGGTGTACAGAGTGTCCACAGGCTACCACTGCAGAGGAACAGAAGGATGAACCAAATATTCCCCACAGTGGTTGGTCCGACCCTGTCGATGTCGGATGTTGCTGTGTCTGTCATGAAACCGACACAACGGATACTTGTGAATGGTGTGAGGACTGTCCACAGGCTACCACCACCACCACTACTACAAAGGGAAACCAACAGAAGGATAAACAAAATATTCCCGACAGTGGGTGGTCTGACCCTGTTGATGTTGGATGTTGCTGTGTCTGTCATGAAACAGGGACAGCAGGTACTTGTGAATGGTGTAAGGACTGTCCACAGGCTACCACTGCAAAAGGCAGTGGTAGTAGCCAACAGAAGGAGGAACCAAATATTCCCAACAGTGGGTGGTCTGACCCTGTTGATGTTGGATGTTGCTGCGTATGTCACGAAGCAGGAACAGCAGATACTTGTGAATGGTGTAAGGACTGTCCACAGGCTACCACTGCAAAGGGCAGTGGTAGTAGCCAACAGAAAGAGGAACCAAATATTCGCCACAGTGGTTGGTCCGACCCTGTTGATGTTGGATGTTGTTGTGTCTGTCATGAAACAGGGACAACAGATACTTGTCAATGGTGTACAGACTGCAAAACATCATGAGAATCCATCGAAAACTAACAACAAATCCAACCAAGAATGCAACAGTATTGCTTCCAACTAAAACAACGACAACCAACTACTTTGGAGCAATCTGCTTCAAGTTGAGAATTCATCACTCCACTCTCGGCGGGCTATTCGTCCATCGTGTGACCAGGAGGTTTGAGCTAAAGCTACATACTTATGGGGCCTCTGCTTATTTGCCCAACAGAGCACACGCATCGAGAAATCAAAGGAATCAAAGCAAGCAGATGGGAATACACCAGAATCTTTTGGGTTCTTCCTGCCGCCACAAGGAGATAACGGAACTGAACTTGTCGGATCCAAATCAACGACTTCATTGCACACCAGTTGCTGTGCACGGAATGCTGCAACTCGAGGAAAACTGGGAATAGCATGGTTATCTGAATAACAACCAACAAGCAGGACTACCGTAACAGTTCGACCATCCACTTCCGACCCACGAGGAGCAAAGTGACGAAGGAATGAGATTGAACGTTAGTTTTGTCTGTTTTTTACATCAGTACTATCTAAGGTTCCGTTGCGTTCTTTGTGGGGTAATGTTATTTAGTTGCATGTATCAATGAAGTGTTGTTGTGTCATGAAAAATTGGATTATGGGTGGACTGAATGAGAACAATGTTGTCCCTTCCGGGGTCGGGCCAACGGGTTTGGTGTGGACACTAGTGTTGTTTAGTTGGAAGCGCCCGACTTGACAATTTGCGAAGCATACTTGTAGGCACCGTCTCTCGAGGTTTCAGCGTTGACTCGATCAACCTCGTCGCATCGAATCTCGATTTCTTCGGGGGTATAGCCCTGATGAATGCAGAGAAGAGAGGTATCAATTAGTTCCTGTTGTTCGCATTGCTTCCAAACCAAATGGAGCCACTTTTCAAGTACATACCGGAATGCACTTGTTACGAATCTTCAGGCGTTCAATGCAGGTATCAACATCTGCATCAATGTAAATAGTCCAATCAAAGAAAGACTTGATCTTATCCCAACCATGATCGTCATGTAGCAGATAAAGGCCTTCACAGATCACAATGCGGTGCTGATCTCGATCAAACGTGTGTTGGTCAGGAATGGGATCCCCCTCGGCGTGATCAAATCCTGGGATAGTCACAGAGCTCTCATCTCCGTAGGCAATGCGGGTGAGATCCTTGTGTAGGGCATCCGGGTTGAAAGTATCGGGGGCTCCGCGGCGGTAAATAGCATCCGAAGGGTTGGGAAATTCCGCCAGGTCAGCCAGTGGAACGTGGAATCCATCCATGGGCATGACAATGGCCCGTTCGTTTCCCAAGACGGCTGCCAAGATATCCGCCGAGGTACTTTTGCCACTGCCGGGAATGCCTACAAGGCCCACCATGAAAGGTCTGTTTTTGTTGCTGCACTTTTCCAAATGCAACAATGTTTCTGCCACTTCTGGTTCCCAGGTAATCTTGACATGAGGAGCAATTTTTTCCGTGGCAGGGTTCATGTACAAGGAGGCAGAAACGGCAGCTTCTTCCACTGTCTTCTTTTCTTCCTCGACAAAGCGGAACTTGCGACTAATGTCAGCCATCAATCCACCGCGGTCGGCCGTATTACTAGGAGATGCAGGTTGGGGTGAAGCATCAGCAGAAGTAGACGGCTTTGGCTGGGCAACACTTGCATGGAATGGACTCATCATGGGTTTGCCCACAATTGCTTCTTGCATGCTGGTCAATCCAAGAAGGGGTTCCATAGAGTTTTCTTCCACCGCTTGTTCAATGGTCTCCTGAATATCACTGATCAGATCTTCTCTGGTGGCGTCTACCAGTTTTGGCATGTCATTTTTAATGCGCACGGATGTCACGTCATTTTGCTCTTCCAAAAGCTCCACTGCTTCTTGCACATCGTCCATGGTCACTTGCTGTCGGGTATCATAGATGCGACTGGAGAGTCGGTAGCCAAGGCGTGGAGTGGCCGAAAAAGCTGTGGCATCTTGGACTCCAACCAAGAGAGAAAGTACAGATACTGCAGATATCGCTCTCATCGTTTTATTTTTAGGCGGCGCTTATTAACTTCCAATATGGTTTGTGGGTGGATTCTCTCTTCCGTGCGTTCGTTCTTGGGCTTCTCTGTTCGAAATTTTGTGAGCTGTTGTTGGACTGCATTTTCAAAACTGCGTTTGCAAAGAACAATTGAGGGACACCTCACAAGCCTTGATGTGCTACCGGTAGTAGGTGTCAGGAGAGCTCAGTAGCCCAGTGTTCTGCCGGTAATGGATGGATATCAGAACATCTCGGAGTTGATTTCGGTCCTTCTCCACTCACTGTTTTCTTCTCTTGACGAAAGGCGAAACAAACCTGACGTGTTGGCGGCAAGTGCGGTGGCACCTCCAAAGACATTGAACAGAGTTAAGGATTTAATGTACAGAAGTCGGAACAGCTGGCAAAGCAGATTGTGTCTTCTACAGTGAGCGCAACTCCGGGCCTTTTGCCAAGGCACAACGACAATAGACGGGAGCAGGAGTCTAGTAGACGGGAGCAGTCGATTTTTCCAAGATCTCTAAAGGTTGACCGGTCCTTTGTAAGATTGAAATGCTCCCGAGGACTCTATAGAACTCGATTGCTGGCTTCCGGAAAGTGCTTGGCAAGTCGCTCATGAGGATTTGTAGGTCGGCGTAAGGAAGATGCATTGTTTAATCCATGCTTTCCCCTGGGATCCTTGCTCTTCATTGGTTATCTCGATTGGGAGCGAGATGCATCGGTATCATACACACCGATGCATGCTTTGACCTTGGGACGGTAGGTCTTCGCTCGTCAGCCAAGTCATCGGAGTGCCAGCGCGAGGGATGATCCTAAAGCTATGCATACACAGCGTCCACAAATCACCAAATCTTCCTGTGAGCTTCAAGCAAACTGCCGTATTGGACTGCTTGATTTTCAGCTTGGAATTGGCTCTCGGGAGTTTGCTCACCAGGATAGGTACTAGTACGGTATCGTTCTTGGAGAGCTCATGTACGGAACCATACGGTACTAGTGACGGTAACGCAGTGTTTTCATGCACTCGCTGGCTTGACTACAAGGGACTTGGCAGTCCCAACGACACAAACAATTCGAAAACATTTTCGATTCTATTCATTCGAATCAAATCGATTCTTCGACTTGATTCGAATAGTTCGACTTGATTCGAATAGTTCGACTTGATTCGAGTCAATCATTCGATTGATCATTCTTCAACTCATCGATCAATCGACGGGGCCCGGGACGCGACGATACGACCATGATCGCGATCTTTCTCCCCCCTCCCTCTGCCTTAGGTACAGCTATCGGTACCAGTACTGGAAAATGCAACAACACAACCAGTCGCATCCATTGCTCGGCACTTCCATGTCGATCCTCCTCAGGATGGTACCGTAAGCCAGTCTGTTTTCCTCGGGAGGGCGATGCGCGATGCACACGGACAGCCACGACGTGCCAATGTCATGGACAGGTCCATTTCCAGGGGGCATTTGATGATGGGTCAAATTTCATCCAAAGGTTCCTGATCGGAGGCAACAGCTGAAACGGTCCCTATGAAACCACCCCTTCGAAACCCTTTGACTCCTCTTCCGTTTCTCCCGCCAAGACCAAGTCGCACTGCACCTCCCACTGAGCTCATAAATCTGCTTTGCAAATCAACATGCATTGGGCACCCAGGGCCTCCCTGGCTCTGATAGGTGTACCGCATGACTCTTCGCTTTTGGCACACCGCTGTAGGTGTGGAGCAAGATGGTCCACAAAAGGACTGGTTTGTAGCATTCTGCCAAGAGACTCATCCGCAACACTCCAATGGAGGTTGGGCGAGGTGGTGAGCTGTAGGCAATGGAGAAGGCAGCACTCAGTGGCGGTGCTGAGTGACTTGCTCTTCTTTCTGTTCCATCCAAGATGATGGAGATGTGTTGGAAATCCTGGTGAGGTGATTGTGGGATGGCTTCGGTGGAGGGAGTCCAACGCAACTCTGAGGTTCTGGCACCCCCCAAGTGGGGGTGATACTGGTTCCCGAGAGTAAGTGAAAATGACACTTGTTACCAACATTCTGGGATTTAAACTCCGTGCAATAGTGAGCCTGTGAGATCCCTTCTGCTGCCAGGCGTGACAGGAGCAGAAGGGGATTCTCATGTAAGGTTTCAGCGGCACAGCGACGGTCAGTTTGAACCCAAGGGATCATTCTGCGGCTGTGGGGCACAAAATGCTCAGACAACAATAGCAGCTTTATTCCAAGTTTAAAATTATAGCATCAATCAATCAAACAAACAAAACCCTCTCATTCTATTGTCTGCAGTGCCCAATAGCCTAGAGTTGGAGCGAGAAAACTCCATTGCCGAACCTTTTTGCTAAACAATTTCCACTCCCGCAAAACTTGGCAACGTACCCGTATGGATTCGGTCGTCTAACCATCGCTCCATGCACGCAATGGCCATGCTTTAAAATATTCCAGCATGGGTTTACCTGGTGTTCCTTCGCTAGCTAGTTCCGGTTTTTCGTTTTTCCGTGATCAAGCCTGGAAGAAGCGTCGTACTGCTAATCTCAAAACTCAAAATTTGGTGCAGAGAGCGAACGGAGCGCAGAGTAGCATTGAGTTAACGAGCGCAGACCAGATTGAGTACTTTTTTAAAAACTAAGTGTGGGCTCAAACCAGTATTCCCCGGCCAAGGTCAACAACAATATCTTGTCCGGACAGCTACCAGCTACCGCTACCAGGTGCCAGGCGGTACCGGTTTCGCTACCGTGACTCCGTGACTTGTGGTGAGGCCACCGGTACGGTAGCCCCATTGATTGAATTACTGTGTGCTCCCAAACTCTGTCGAATTACTGTGTGCACCCAAACCCTGTCGATGCAGTAACGAGCTCCTTCGTTCTGATGGCCATCGTCCGAGAACCGCCTCGAACGGTTCAACCCTCAAAAAGGAAAGGCAATGCATGCAAGCAGACTTTACGCAGCGAACCCAGGCAGACAACCGGTCCCGACATAGCTACACAGCTACTTGTGAGAATGCAAGTCGTTCGGATAGCAAGATGAACGAGCTATCAGAGAAACAGTTCAAAGCTCGGATTGAGCTCACAATACTCAAGTTGAAAAAACTACAACAAAAGCTAGAACTACAAGACAGATTCGAACAAGACGATAAAACAAGCCATCAACCTTGACAGCAGCCCCCAACGAAAGCCCAAGGATGTTTACCGAAGCAGCAAAAATAATTCATCATGTCTACGATTTCTTGTCGCTATTGCACCCCATGACACCCCTACTCGACGGCGGCCAGCGGCCGGCAATCCTTGGAATTGCTTCCAGCGACTTTTGTTCCAATACAAGCGGTGCAGCAAATGTCCTCGATACAGTGGTAGCTGGAGCTGGAGTTATCCTTCTGGCGATTGTTCTCTTCAAAAAACACGGTTTTGAACCACCTCTGCACCATATTTTCATGTGTCTCGGACTTGCAGCGGGAACAGTGGGTCATCTGCTTCGAGATCATCATTGGTTAGCTTTGGGCGTGAATGGGTATCTGATGGGTTCATTCTTTATCCTCTCGGGCGGCAACCTTCCCTTATTTGTCTCACTGGTCGGTCCCGGTATGCAAGTTCTCGGTCGCTTAAAGTTTGATGAGTTGGAACATGCCTGCTTCATCTATGCTTTTTCCGCCATTGGTTTTGCCGTCACCAAGCGCCAACTATTTCGATGGGATATCCTGTGGATGATTGGAGCCTACGTAACGCTGCGACTGGATATTTATATCTGTTATTGGATGCCATTTTCGATGGGGGCGCATTGGTTGTCGCACTTGTTTTTCAACTTTGGCATCCCAAGTCTCGTCGATTTGGCAGATGAGATGCATGGCGGAATCCAGAAGCTTTTGCTTTGATAATCATATCAAATCGAATGACAGTCTTGCAATAATGTAGCGAGTTGTTGGTCGTTTGTGAACGACTTTAGTAGCATTTGCCAGTTGTAAATCCCAAATTACAGTGCCAGTAAAGTAGGAAGTTCCCCTTCCTCGCCCTGCGAGTTCGTTTGTTAGTGCCGTTTATTATTCCAAAGCGTCAAACGGTCTTTTGGCACTCTTGTTGTGTTCGTCTCCCCCATTATCATTCTTCCCATCATTCGCCTGTGGCCTGCCGGTTCGTGTCGCTTGATACGCCAGATCCACGGCTACTTGTCGGCCATAGTCGACCCATGATTGCGGTTGCGCCGACCCATGCGCCAGCACGGCTCCTGCCAACGCGGCAATCAGTGGTGGACACACGGCATTCCCCGCCATGCGATAGTGTTCCTTGAGAAATGCCCGATCTCCTTGAACACTATCTTGGGGTGGTTTGGATGGTAGTTGGTAGCTCGCGGGAAACCCCATGAGGCGGATACATTCGCGCGGCGAAAATCGGCGTGGATTGTTGGCGTTGGCGGTGGCGGCCGATGCGGGAACCAGCTGGGAATGTCCGCGGGCAATGGAATTTCCATAATGCGAGACGAGTGTATTGCAGGTTGTATTGGGCCACGCCATGTGTGCCGGACGCCATTTCTTGCAATGATGCTGTAATTGATCCAGCTGTTGATCCGAAATGGGCAATAACTCCGCTTCCATGTCGGAGAGTTCTTGGTTGGTGAAATCAATCACATCCGATGCTTTGAGTTGCAGATCAGGGACGTATGGGAATTCGAATGAAGATTGGGGAGTATTATCGTTGCTGTCTGTGTTGGTGGTGGCATTGGTTTCAGATACCAAAAATCCCACAATGAAGAGTCGTTTCCGCGAGGATGCCGTCAATCCACGAGCATTGCAGACATCATATTGGACCGAATAACCAGCTCCTTGGAGAGCCTGTATGATTTGGTCAAACGTGTCTTTCATGGCGAGCAGTCCCGGTACATTTTCCAATAAAAACGCCCTTGGTTGGATCATCTTCAGCAGACGGACAATTTCCAGAAACAGTCCTCCCGCTTTCGGGCAATCAATTCCGGGTTGTTCTCCCAAGGCACTAAAGGGTTGGCAGGGAAATCCACCTACCAATAGATCCACTTTTGTGTTGTTTGTGTTTGCTGGCAGCTTGTCAATTTGATAGATATCTCCGAGCAATGGAGCCGTGGGAAAGTTGCGACGGTAGAGTCGTTGACAAGCCTCGTCAATTTCCGATGCCATGACACAAGTACCTCCCAGAGCATCCAGTGCCACGGCAAATCCGCCCATTCCGGCAAACAGATCCACGTACGTAAAGCTGTGGGGAGGTTGTTGTTGTGGTAGTGGCGTTGAGGGTGCTCGTTCCGGGTGAATACGGGCATCAAAATAGGGAGCATCGCGAACGGCTCGATTGGAGGGCGTGAATGCTTTCCATACAAACTCAACGTCATCTTCTTGCAGCAGTTGCTTTAGATCCGAGTGCGAATTTGCCTGTTGCAGCACATGGTCCTTGGATAAGACGGGAATTCCAATCTTGTAGAGGAGTTTCTTAGTAGTAGTAGTAGTATCATTATCATCGTTGGTTGGAGGCGGTAGCGGATGCCGATGAGTCCTCGAACCAAACCTTCCCTCCAAATGCCAGGGTCGAAACACACACTGCGAGTCTACCAGGGTAGCATAGCTAGATTTGGCAAGCTTTGGTGGAACCAATAACACCCACTCTTCTTTGGGGTCCATCATCTAGCTCTACTAGTAGACTACCTAGTAGAGTATCTGGCTGTCGTTGGATTGTTTTTTTTTTGTGCCTTGTCCACACGAAACTTCAACGGTTTGAAAAGAAATAAATGTAAATCCTTAACGCTAGTAGCTAGCTAGTGCAAACATTTCAGCCTTGAATGACGTCACGGATACTTTCAGACGTGGATTTTACTGGTTCATTGTGAAGGGAGAAGTTCGCGGACACTTCTCTTCTTACAGGGACCACCTCGCTATCGCTACCTGGTACCCCTTGGCTACTGGAATATGTACTGGTATGAGTCTTCGAGCTATTGTTGCTTCGCACAAAATTAATAATAACTCATCATAGTAGTCATGATGTTCACTTTGATGATACAAGTAGTGGTCTTTGGGCTCGTTGTCGTTTCGAATGGTGTTGTTTCGAGTCAGCATGATGTTTGCACTAGTGGGCCGCTGCGTCCCTTGATCCCTTTTCATCACGGTGAAACAAGCTCGACTGGAACGGTGAATGCTTCGGGGTCCTATTCTCCAGAATACGAACCGTACCATGCATTTAGCAGTGACTCGGTTTTTTGGATTTCCAAGGTCTATCAAGATCTGGCATGGATTTCGTATACCTTTAGAAATGGGCAGGATCGGACGGTCCGTGGTTATCGGTTCTTGTTTTGCAATGGTGATTCACTCAAAACGCGAGCACCGAAACGATTCGAGTTGCAAACTTTAAAAGTGAAACTGCCAGAAGACGCTTCCTCATCATCATTGAACATATTTCTTCATGCCGACTCGTGGAGGACTGTTGACTCGCGGTGTTGCGAAACTTTGTGGCATGGCTGTGAAGAACGCACCTATTACCTTGGTACCCCAGCCAACGGGACACATTTTCGATTCCTCTTCCACGAAGATAATGACGCCCGAGCGCCGATCGTGGTTGTGAGCCTCCGCAACATACAGCTTCTTTGATCTATTATTACATACAGTGTTGCTTGTTTGCATCGCTGCCAACGTTGTAGACCAATGCTCTTTTTGTGAATTAAAAAAGTTTAGTTCGCTCTATTGAAACTTGTCGCCCCGAAGCACTGCCCCCGCTGATGTATTGCTTCCATTTGTTTTGTTGCATGCATTAGTCTCCTGCCAATCCCTGATCCCTTGTTCTTTGGCATCCCAGTCAAAAACTCCACAAGGAGACGTATCGATCGTCACGGGTCTCTTCCCATGGATTCGCGAAGAAGGAGCCTATCATCTTCTCTGTCTGTGAGTGTTCTCAGTCTATGAACGATTCGATCAATCTCGGCTCGATCGTGCTCATTCAGCAAAACCTTCAAGATTCTGTCGCGGTCCTCGAGTCGAGACGCTTTCGCATCCAGAACCGTAGTTTGCTCGCACTCCGCAAATGCATTGGGTCCCGTGATAACGGTGTGATCCGGGTACAGATTAAACGTTTTGGCGTACATCAGTTCGCAGACACACCAGATCCGACTATAGACATCCACTCTGGAATTGCGCACCACACAGAGTGCCGTTGCCGCCTCCAGTGCCACCACAAAGGGTGTGTTCTCCAAGGGCAAATTCGAAGAGGTTCCCAGCTGCTGGCTGACCAAATGCTTCTTGTCCTCACCTCCTTGCAAAAGAGCGAATGCACACACCCAAAGGTTTGGCTTTGTACATTGATACACCTCTTTGATTGCTTGAACAAAGTCAACAAAATAACCGTCCCATGAATGTGAGGTAAATGCATTCACAAGAAGCCCATCCTTGTTGATACTGAGTGCATACGACTTGTTGGTTTTGTTGCAGATGGGTTCGATGATGACTTTGCAAACATCTCTCATTGTTTTAGTGGGGTATTCTTCTTCTCCAAAGGTGGATTTTACCGTACTGTCCAGATCCAAGAGCTGTTGGTATGAGATACCACACATGTACGCCGGTATGGCGTCGCCTGGCGTTGGTTTGGATAGGTATTCCTCCACCACCACCGAAACATATGGGTCGCGATTTCGGCTGGGAAAATATGGCATCAACGCCAATTCCTTGGTCTCCAAAGACACAAAAGTCCCGAATGGCCATCGCGTAAATTCGAGCTCGTGGCTCAATCGAACCGTACAAGTTCGGATCAAGCCAGATATCTTGTCTCGTTCTACCAATTGAATATCAAAGAGAACCTTGAATGTTCCCCATCCAGTGTACTCATCGGATTGAAAGGAATTCTTGTCTTTTCGTTGTCTTTGCAAATCCACAATGGGCTCAGGGAACGTTTCGTGAAGATGCATGGTGGCTCGCACAATGGTGGTCTCCTGCCGGATGCTGTATGCAGTCTTGTTGAGTTCCAGGTAAACTCGCCACAACCACCTACCAGTGTCTCCTCCCTGGTGTTTGGATGTGTTGTGGATGTATATCTTGAGCTGGTTGTCATCCTCTGGTGGATCCATTGTCTTCTGATTTTTTTTTTGGATACCCTGTCTACTTGCTTGAGATAGATGATGGTTTGATGGTTTGTTGTCTTCTGGTCAGTGGGGAGGATCTGTTGGAGACAATCGGTACCAGGTATGGCTACGTGTACCGAAGTAAAGATCCATCGAATAATTTGAATGATTGAATTCAATCGAATCGAATAATTCGCACGGATCTTCGAAGAAGAACCCCTGTTTTGAAGAAGAGGGGCGAACTTTCAAAAAAGGGGTGAATGACGTACCCCTCCCTCCAACGACCAATCAAGATGACAAAACTTCAACAAGAACAATGCAAAGGCCACCATGAGCGATGAGGAAGCATAAATCCCAAGAACAGAATCCTATTTGCAGCCCTTTTAGTAACCCTGCGTAGACACAAACCGAGCCTCTCCTCATCGTCACCTACATGAGCTCGGTACTCTACTACTAGCCCGCCAAGCAAGCACTAAGAAAGACAAATAAATATTATCCAGAATGATCTGCCGCCGAACAGTACGATTTGCACTCTTGGCACTCCTGGCCATGGCCGTGGCCATGTGCTGCATGGATACCGCTCGGTTTGCCGCCGTTGCATCCGAAGAAGGAGAATGCGTGACCAATGAGGATGGAGAATGTATCAATCCGGATGCCGTTGCAGAGGAAGAAGCCGAGCCGGAACCAGCTGTGGAAGAAGAAGCTCCCGCCGAGCCAGAAGAACCGGCCGAACCTGCCGAAGAAGAGACGACAACCACCGATGAAGCACCCCCAGCAGAGGAAGAACCAGCTGCTGAGGAGGAAGTAGAGGCAGTTACCGATGAAGTAACTGAAGAAACAACCGAGGAGGAGGAACCACCAGCTGCCGAGGAAGCACCCGTAGAAGAGGAAGCTCCTGTAGAAGAGGAACCTGCAGTAGAGGAGGAAGCTCCTGTAGAAGAGGAACCTGCACCCGTGGAGGAAGAAGCTCCAGTGGAAGAAGAACCAGCACCTGTGGAGGAAGAACCAGTAGAAGAAGAGCCGGCACCCGTAGAGGAGGAAGCTCCAGTGGAAGAAGAACCAGCACCTGTGGAGGAAGAACCTGTTGTCGAAGAAGAGACCCCAGCAGCAGAAGAGGCCACCCCAGAAACCACTAAAACGGCAACCGATGAGGAAGAAGAAAATACACCCAACTGCCCCTCTCGAAAGCTTGTTATCAAATGTGCTGGTGAATACTTGGATACCAACAAAAATGGCCTCCTGGAACGATCCGAACTCCAGACAGCCATCGACAAGCTGCCATGGTGGGGTCGTGGTATTTTGCAGATCCTGGGCAGCGTTGACAAAATGATGCAAAAGTGTGATGTCGACAAGGATGGTGCCATTGGCATGGGATATGATATGGAACACAACAAGGAACAATGTTTGGCCACTTGCTTCAAACGAAGAGCCTTCAAGGCGTCTTTTTTCCCCGACTGCGAAGCTTAATTAAAAAGCTACTGGCAGCACCGTTGTGGACGAGTACCCCTTGATCCTTTCGATCCAATGCCGGCAAAAATCGTGGGATAACCCCACATCCTCTCTGTTTCTTTCGAGGCGTGCTGGCACAGCCTCTTTTTGTGTTTCTTACATAGCAATGTACGTTCTGTCTCTGTTTTAAAATCATGCTATAAATGCGGTATAGTATATCCAAAGCCAAAAGTTCAGAGCAGTGCTTTTACGATAATAAATGGTCCTCGTCAATTTTGCGCCGGAAAAAATGCCGGGAAATATCCCGGATCGTGCAGCCGACACAGAGAACTCAGAGACTCCTTTTGTGTACATCGTACGGGGAAAAGACGAGCCAGCCAAAGTGCTTGAAGGTGGCATGAAATCAAACCAAAAAAGGTAACACGAAGCAGTGTTGAAAGGATCTGTTGGAAAGAGCCATGTGTCATTGATACACAGCTTCATCCAACTGTTCTGGTTCACGTACGGTAGGAGGAAAATCATTCTCGTGATGACAATTTCTGCCGAAAGCTGTGTTCTCTCCTTCGCTCAATCCAGCAGTTCAATAGTGCACAAAGAATGATCATGATGACAAAACCCACCAACAGCAGCAATTGCATAGGTGAGCTTGCCTGAACGATTGGTAGTGGTTGCATCCTCTTCCTGGCCACCTTCCAATGAAATGACGCTGGAGGTTGAGATGGTGAGAATTCTAGAATTCCATTCTTAGGGTTCAGGCTTCTGGCTCCTGCCTTTCCAAAACCCAACAGGCCCACCACACTCATCACCTTGCCTTCTTCATGGAAAGTGGCGCCCCTATTACCCCGCTCACAAGCCACCATCAGCCAAAGCCACCCTGACGAATTCTGTTTACTACTGTAAAATCCTACAAACCTGGGATCCTCTTTGGTATCCATACATCGGTACAACGTAACGAATGTCAACAGCCATGGCATTATGAGTGGTAGATACTATTGCGAGAACAGTTGCAGTGAAAATGCCAACGCCGTGGATTCCCAGGCTGCGAGCAACATGGAGGAGTCGTTAGACTCGTTGCTGCCACCTGTAGAGTGCAATACGTCGAGTGCAGCGATTGTAGAGAAACAAACTCCTCACAGCGACGACAAGCTCAAAGCCAAGGCAAAGACAACTTTGGAATCACCATTGGATGTCACCTTGCCGATGCCCCTGATGCCAGCGCCCATGCCCTTACCCTCGGCACGGCAACCGACGGGACTGCCGGGGGCTTATGCAGTGAGTACGGGTTTCGCTCGTCCCATGGTGGAGGACAGCTCTATCCCATGGTGGAGGACAGCTCTATTGGTGGTGATACCGAAGCGGAACCGCAGGATTCTCCTGCTAGTAGCGAATTGCCGCCACCACTGCAGGCAACCCTTGTAGTTACCGCACAGCACCCCAGGACGCTCCAAGATGCATCGTGCCACGGAGCAACGGTTCAGCTTGCCACAGCCGTTCGCGATGATGACGGCCAAAAGAGACGCACGATTGCAGCTTTGTTTGCATTGGCTGTGGTGGTCATGCTGGCCATTATTTTAGCTCTTGTCTTGGGACTCCTAGGAATATTGGATGGAAACAAGGTAGAACCACCGCAGATTGCTCTCGGGGGAAACAATGAAAATGCAAACGGCACCCTTCCAACTCTCCAACGAATCAAACAGGAAGGTATCTTACGATGTGAATATCGTCATGTTCCCAATATCATAGCGGATATTGCTGGATTCAGCTACAGCCTTGTAAGTGCAAACTCTTTTTCGTCTGGTATGGAGTTGCTTGAGCCCATTGAAAATGGTATCCTCACAAAATTGCTATCCCATCCATTTGTGTGTCTTGAAATAGTGCCTTGCAGTGGCAGCTGCCATCTTTGGACCAGAGACTGCTAAGGACAAGATGGACTTTCAAGAATACAAAAATCGAAGCTCTCTGTTTGCACCGCTTGTGGAAGGGCAAGTGGACTTGTACAGCTCTTTTTACACACATACCATGGAACGGGATGTACTCCAGACTCAAGTCAAGACTGGCTTGTCCTTTACCCCTCCTTGTCTACAGACAGGAATGGTAATTGCTGGTGATCCCTTCCATGTTGGCTGTGTAGAAGACAACTTCAGACATCTCGATGAGTGTCAGAGCTTGAAGATTTGTGTTGGACAGGGCACAACCTATACAAGTATACTGGAAGCTTTCCTGCCAAGAAAATTTATTGTTGAAGTGGCAACTGTGGGCGATATTGAAAATGTGTTTTTCAATGCTGCCTGCAATGTCATTGCTACGGGAAGTTTCGTTGCCTTGAGTGCAGAGGAGATGGCAGCTGCTGGATAGAATGGGAGCTATGTGCTGAGTGAACGCTACTTTTCCAAAGAGCCTATGGGCCTTGTTACCAGAGAAGACGATCCAAAATTCTCAGCCTTTGTGGCTGCCATTGTGGATTCCCTCAATGTGGCAGAGCTACACAACATCACTCAGGCATCTGCACACTTGTTTCCCACAATGCAAGTCTTTGGCATTGAGTATCAATACATGTTTCAAAATGCCATTGCTGCTGTGGGAAACTATGGTGAGATCTACAATCGCCATTTGGCCAGAGGTATTCCTCGGGCCACAATCAACCAGATCAATCAAGGAACCACAGGATTACTCTTTGCACACCCATTTGGTGCAATTGGGGAGAATGCGAGAGAGGAAGACAATATTCCACTGGGTGATGATCTCCAATCAATTGTGGATAGAGGGAGTGTTCGCTGTGGCATTAGTGCCAATGCAAAAAGGGCTGGTTTTGCTTCCAAACTGAATACTCGTAATGTTTCATCTGTGGCTTACAAGGGATTTGAGATTGATCTCTGCAGAGCTCTATCCACTTCATTGTTTCAAGGCGGGCCCAACAATATACAGTTCATAGAGGTGAAGGAACCCCAAGATGGCTTTGCTCTCCTGGCAAGTGGTGCAATAGATGTTTTGGCTGGAGTGACAAGCAGTAATCAGAACCGTGTCAAGGAACCAACGACAGGACTAGGCTCTTCCTTTTCTGTGCCCTACTTTTATAATGGTTCTGCAAACAACAACAGCAGCAATCTCTGCATGGCCACCAATCAAGATGCCCATGACTTGTCTGCATGGGTGCACTGGATTGTCACTGCTTTAATCTTTGCGGAGGAGCACGATATTGGTCAAGAAACATCCTACAGGATGCCAGAGGTCCTCCTGTTTGGTAACCAGTACAAGCGGATGTTTCGAGATGCCATTTTGGAAGTGGGGAGCTATGGCGATATATTCAATCGAAACTTGAGGCCCATCAACATTTTGCGCACTGGCCAGAACATGCTCAATCTAAACTCCAACCAAGGACCCCAACGCTATGCACCTCCAGGGTTTATCTAACTAAAGAAATGGTCGCTGAGTCTAACAGGTTTAAAGGGGGTTATATTAGAGCACGTTTAGTAACTTTTAGGGGGGTTACTAGTAAAGCCAGCACTTTGGGGTTGGGGGAAAGCGATAATATTTCGTCTCCTGGAGACGATTTGCTTTAGGGGTAATGGTACCGATGGGGGCAGAGGTTTGAATTATACCCGGCGCGCATTACTTAGAAGGCCCTGTAGAAGTCTACGTATTCGACTAGTATTGTATTGACGGGATACAGTCAACGCATGTACATGCACATGAAAGTCGCCTTGCGTTCTTCACATTTTAAAAGTTGGCTCCTAATTTTTCGGGGTCGCCTGTTGATTTGATTGGACGCTTGATCTTTTTCAATGACTGACATAATGAATGACGTACGAGGTGCAATGCGAATTCAGAAAGGTAGTTGTAGTAATAAAAGTTTTTATATATAGATTAATTTACCCTATATCCCTACCGTTTATACTTATAACAAGAACCCGTCTTCTCGCTGGAACATTTCATCGTATTGATCTTCTCCTAGGACAGAAAGCCCAATAGTATCCTTAAATCTTGCAAGCATGTCTCTCATTCGTTGTGGCATGGCAAAGTTCTTTGGATCCCAATCCAGCTTCTTCAATAAGAACAAACCACTCATGGTTCGCACCCTTGATAACACCACGTAAGCCCAGTTTTGACAGTATCGCCATGAATTGTACCAATAACCACACTGCAGTATATCCCTGTAATTGTGTCCAGTTGTCGCAGAATTGCTGATAATCGGGAACTGCTTACCCTTCATCTTGGTGTGTACAACTTCTCCGTCATAGAACCATCTGGTCTGAAAGTGTAGTCTTGTCTCCGTTACATAAAAAGTACGTGTGCATAATATGTTCTCCATTTCATGTTCCACAAGGATAGTTTTGACTAGAACGATGCTAGG
>CAICTM010002101.1:0-18254 GCA_903772945.1 Seminavis robusta
CGCAATAGTTCGGTGAACGGCAGCGACGAAAAGTTCTACACCAACAACATTGATTTGAAACAGTTTAGCCGTGCCGTGGCTGCTGAGATCCAAATGTTGTTCCGTGAAAGCCGTTGCTGTTAAGAGGAAATCTGTATCCGTGTGCTTCGGCGGGTTGCTTTGCTCGGGAGGGATCTGTTGGCTGGTGTGCATACGTGTTGGTTGCACTGCGGGAATTCGATTCTAAGTCCACAATGGGGTGAATTGGGCCGACCAAAAGTCTTCGGGAAACACGACATTGGTAGCATATACACCAGTGTCGTCCGTAAACGAAAAAATAGTGATTGTGAGAACCTAGATTCTTTGCTTTGACACGTCATGTCGAAGATCCCTCCAGGACGTCTGAGACCTGAACTTGTGCGGAATATTGACGCAAGAAGATCTGCTTCACTTCCTCGGTTGTCATTGCCCAGTGATTCATTGGGCTATCTATTATCCAGTTTCAGGGGTGAGAGCTCGAAGCTGATACTACAGTACTGCATCGTTACGAAGACAAGGAGGATTGTTATTGGAATTATTCAAGTTTACACAATGTCGCCACCTGGAGGCGCAGCAGTTGGAGCGACGAAATGAAAAGGACCCATTTCCTTGGCTTCCAGGTACGTGTGGGCAAGGCATACAGTGCGCTCGTGAAGCACACCACCAACATGACACGGCCCCAATTCGATTTTCCCGCGAACAACGCTGTGGCCATTGAGCCAACTGGAATCCACAATGGTTGGGCCATTGATTGAAACGAGCGGGGCATCGTAGATTCTTTTGCCAAAGAACCAAAGGGGACCTCCGTTGATGGTACAACCCAGTCCCCTCAGTGCCAGATTTGCAAATGGTGTTCCCCACAACAAACAGGAAAAGGAAGGCTCCCAAAAATGCGCCGAAAAGACAAAGACAACAGAGTAGAGGGTCTTGCTCCAGGGAGTATCCTTCTTGATGTACATGACTCGATGCAACAAAACGGCCAAAAGGTACCATGTCACCCCGTGCACTGCTAGTGCCAAGGCCAGCTTTGTGACTGGAAAGGAAAGGATGCTGTTGAATTCAACTCTTCGGAAGAACTCAAAAGTTGGCACAAAGCTCATCATGATGACGAGAATGACGGGCGCCACCGCAAGATCCACCCACAAGCGTTCGCAGGCCGAGGCGAGTCTCTCGTCTTCGGACCTCTCCTTAGCCACACCAACGACATCCTTTGTCACACGGGTAAAGGGGGGAATCTCTGTGGAAACGACCTTTGTTCCATGTTGGAGAATCACCGAGTGGCCTACGTTGCAGTCTTCGATTGAGATTGGAAGGGCACGCCCACTACCAATGTCAAACGCGTCGGTGCTGAGAAATGATCTTTTTACAGAGATCAGATCGACCTTGGATGGTTGGAAGTTTTGGGGTCGGACTTTGGAATGGTCGATGTCGAGTCCCAGTGCCAGGAGGTACAAGTTGACAATGAGAGCACCCTCGGCAACTAAACTGAAAAAGATCAGATGAAGGTTGTAGTGGTAGTCCACCATCCAATACGAGAGTTTTTGCCTTTCTGATGTGTGTTGATCGGCCCTTCTGCGCCCGATCAGGGTCCACTTCAGCAGAATGCAGCAGAGCAGACCCGAGATGGTGGCGATCGCCACTACAAAGACAAAACGGAGAATCGGGACGTATCTCCAGCTTGCCAGAACGGGGATATCGATCAGGCTCCACAACATTACACCCATCAGACCAAACAGCGCCGAAAGGAAAAGCTCGAGGAAGATCCAGACTACCTTGGCCAGTCCGATCAGGTGAAAGTACGGAGAGTTCGTGTTGCGGGGTGCCGTCTCGGTGCTTTGATACGCAGGACTTCCTTCCGCCACTACACCATCTGGAATTTGAGATCCTTCGGGGACCGCAGCAAGTCTTTCCACGCGAGCTGCTTCCCCGACAACTGAACCCAAACCCAAGTGCCCGCGAATGGTGCTGTGATCTTCGATTTCAATCGGCCGAAACCTCAAGGTCGGAGTGACTGTTCCACATCCACCAAACTCCTCCCAAGGACCGAACTTGCGACAGTGCACATCGTGTTCGATAGCAACGGACTGGCCAATCGAGATCAAGTCGAACTCCCTGAGAAAGCCGCTGACTTTGACAGAAACCGGCATATCAACGCCCAAAACTTTGTAAAATACCCAGATGAGCGGGGTATTCAGTACGAACTTGCCCGTCGCATATTCCCACACGTCGATGAGCCTGTCGAAGAGCCACCATTGCAAGAAGCGAACCGATGGAACGGCTACTTTCGTAGCAGAGTATCTCCCAATCACAATCCACTTTGTCAGGATGACGAGCAGCGAAAAGGACAAATGCCAAATTGCAAAGGCCAAGGGGTACAGCATCTTCAGCGCCGTCGTTTCCGAGCGATTCAGAGCGACAACGAAGTGATATGCTGGCACTGTGCTCACTGAAAGCAGCAGAAGCACGAAGGCGATTCCTGCTGCCTGCAATGCAGTTGACAACAACCATGGAATTGGCTGTGCAAACATCGACCCACGCGACTTGAGGTGTGGAAGAACGACTGGGAAAAATGCTCCTGAGGAGCGTCGAAGAAGGAACTCTTTGAAGGCGGCGGGAGTGGCGTATTTGTCTTGGAAGTCAGGAGGTACGGATACGGGGAAATTGGCGCTGAGTTTGTTGGAGAGCTCAACACTGAGAAGGCTTGACAAGCCGTTAGATTCCCATGAAGCCTTGGCATCGAAGTCTTCACCCAAGACGGACTGAAAGATCGTATCAACTTTTTCGTCTGGGGTTAGTTCGCGGAGGCCTTCGGAAGGCCTGGTAACGGATTCACTTGTTTCTGTGTCAGCATCCAACGTTGCTTTTCGACCGTCATCGTCGTTGCTGGTGAGAGAATAAAGAGGTCGAAGGCTTGTGTGTTGAAGCTGCTGTCGTGTTCGGCGTCTTTGAATCTTGCCACTGGACAAAGAAGTGTGAGGATGGTGGCACCAAGTGACAGAACCATCATCTCGACCGCCATCCACTTACCTTGTCGTTTTCGGGATACTGCGCTCAGGAATAGCGACGACCAAAGTTGGCATGACGCCTATGCCGCGGGCCACAATGTCTCTTGACGGTCTGACAGATCTGCCGGGCTTCAGATTCATGACTCTTTCGGACCTCGAAAACAACCTGAATGCCATCTTGCCCGGCCGATTCGCCAGGAGGGAACGCAGCGACGCAGCCGGGTCTGACGGCTGCAGATGCCTCTTGGGTGAGAGCTTCGACGTCTTGTGGATAATAGTTGACGCCATTGATGATGATGACATCCTTGATGCGTCCACAAATGAAAAGGTAGTCATCTTGGATGAAAGCCAAGTCACCGGTCCGGAGAAAGTTTCGGTTGCTGTCGTGGCTGCTGCCGTCTCGAGCTCGCAGCAGCTTGGCTTTGAACGCCTTTTCTGATACTTCTGGCTTGTTCAAGTATCCAGCTGCCACACTGGGTCCAGAAACCCATAGTTCTCCTGTGGCGCCATCGTCAACTTCAGAATTTGTCTGTGGATCGACAATTCTGATGTCAATTGAAGAGTGGAACGTGGCACGACTTCCCACAGCAACAAACTGCGACGTATCGTGCGACCTTGTGGAGGACACTCGAAATTCGTGCTGCCACGATACCCCAACCACGTTTTCAGCCAGACCATAACCTGCGCAAAACCAGGTTTCACCGAGCCCGTAGTCTCTGAAACAGTCACCAAACTTCGCATGGATTTCTTTCGATATAGGTTCAGCACAATTTGCAAGGCAGTTAATGGAAGAGAGATCGAGGTCAGGAATCGGCTCCTCTCCGCGGGCTTTGGCCTCCAGGAACTTGCGGGCGACAAGTTCATATGCAAAGTTTGGCGCTACCGACCACTTCACTCGGTTCTTTGAGATGATTTCAATCCACAAGAGTGGATTCTTAATGAAAGTCAAAGGGCTCATGAAGTGCATTCGCCACCCTCCAATAAATGGTTTGATGGACGCATAGATGAGTCCCAGATCATGGTACGCTGGAAGCCAGCTTGCCCCAGTATTGTTTGTGTTCAGGTCTTCTCCTGCTTCCAATCTACCTTGCTTCGAGCCATCAAGGAGCAGCCTCACATTGGCAGCGATGTTGCCATGTGTGACCATCACAGCCTTGGGCAAAGAGGTGGATCCTGAAGTGTACTGGAGAAAGGCCAAGTGATCGCTACCGATTTCATCTTCAATAAAGACCTTTTTGGCGCTGAACCAGGCACCTTTGAGACCATCTGTCCTTCGGTACTTCAGTTTAGGCCAGTCGTGTTTGCTCGGCGACAGTACTGTCAGCTGGTCTAGTGTCTTGAGGGCCAGGATTGTCTTGTCGGTGAGGATTGCCACTGGTTTGCAGTCTTCGATCACCGCGTTCAGCTTCGCAAGGGACTTTTTCAGTGGCGGTGCTGGAGGATACACGAGTACTGCCGTGACGCCACATCTCAAGCAACCAAGGAAGGCAGCAAAGAAGTGCAAACCGGGGGTGTATACTAGCACCACCTTGTGCCCCTTGCGGACGTCCCAATGGTTTCGAAGGTAGTATGCGATCAATCCAGCTTCGTCCCATAAACTACCAAATGTATGGTCGTTTGTGGCCTTGCCTTTTTGATCGTACCAAGTCGCAAAAAGTTCTTCGCGCTTGGCCTCAACCACATCTCTTGCCATTTCGAGAAAGGGCTTTCCATCGTCTCGTGGGGTGTCCATCGTGCCGCTGAAGCTGACTGAAGCGTTCACTGTCATTTTAGTAATTGTTCTTGTGATCCTGATGATAAGATTTGTGTCCTCTTCCTGGTACGGTACCCTCTACCGTACTTCGAGAAGATATCCGGTGCATTCTTATCTGACCGTGACGCCGAGTCACTTTCTTGTGGTATCCGCTACGAAAGAAAGAATCTGAGTTTTTAAATTGAAGCCGGGTCACTTTCTGTTGGTACCTGGTTCGTACCATGGAAAAGTGCCGGTACCGGTATCCGGTACAAAAAGTAAGCATTTCTTATCATGCGGAACGCGGAGGAACTTGCGTGTGGCCCAAAAACACATTGCAACCGAGTACATGTACAGAGTCTCTCCAAGTCAATGGGAAGATTGGATTGGGGTGCTAGCGTACTAGCTAGCTACTCAGAGTAGCTTCTTAGCTAGCTACTAGAGTACTGGCAGCTCGAGGACCCGGAGCGTATCAAGGCTCCAGTCATGGCAGCAATGTTACTCAACTGCTCCACGATTACACCCTGCAAAAGCTGCGTCCGGCCTGCTGCTTCAGGCCTTGGTTGTAACTAGATCTAACCGCTGATGAAAGATTCTCTCCGTTCTGTATACCCACAGCTACGGTATACCCTACGATACCTCAAACCTACTAAATAATGTGTGCATTCGAAGTCCTGTCATGCTTCAGCTTCAAATTCAGTTGCTCCTGTCGTGATAGGATTGATTCTGCTCGACCTAGCCGGTGCCAAAGGTCCAAGAACATGATTTGATTCTGCATACTAGCACACGTGTGTGTCAAACTAGTAGAGACACGAAGGAAATGTGGTACATGAAGTCTTCTTGGTGGGCTGGTCCAGCGTTGCACAGGGATGGTAGCTACTAGTACTGACAATGACTCTGTCAACTGTATTTACTATGAGTGGTAGCTGTCTAGGTATGAATGCAGTGTGTACAAGATCTGTCTGTAGCGTCTATCGTATCATAGCTGGCCTGGGTTGTTCGGCTTCTTTCGGTTGCCTTGGTCGAGCCATGAACTTCTCAGCGAAGAACACAGTCCTTGAATCACGACTGCTGACAGACACATCCATGGCAGGAAGGATTGCCGGGCTCAACTGGAACTCCTTTAAGATTTCTTCCTTCGACAGTGCCTCTTCCCATCGAACTTCGGCAAGGCCTTCGGACGCATCATCATTCAGGGAAACTACTCTTCCGCCGATCTCATCGTACTTCGCTTTTGATTTCACGAGAAGCTCAGCAACTTCCCTATATTGTCCTCCCAACTGATTTCCACACGTGATGGTAGCTGCGTACACGTAGGCATCCAAGGCAAGATTTCGCTGCCTCATGGAATCAATCAGGAAAAGGAGAAATTCAAACTGTTGTGGGTCCCTTTGCACGTCATAATCCATTACGATCTGCCCTTTCTCAACAAGGCCAAGCGCGCCAACAACCTTTCGTAGCGTGACCTTTGATGGAATGTAGCTCTTGGCCATGAGTTCAGTCACAGCAGCTCGAGCAGACTCATAGTCGCCGTACTTGACCGCCGTCGTCACCAACAATTCGTATCCATGCATTAGCTGCTTTCCCGATAAGGTGCGACTGCCTCGTCGCTGGGTGTACAACATTTTTGTCGCGGTGTCGAGATCGCCGGATAAGCAGAAGGCCTTGAGACCTTGAAGCATTGCGTAGCCGTCGGGTTTGTCGACTTTTTTGTAGACTTCAGCAGCAAGATCTGGTCGATCCCCTGACAAACAAGCTCCAATCAAGGCAGTGAGTGTTTTCATGTTGGGTTTCACGCCCACAGCGCTCATTCGAGACACCAAGTCCAACGCCCTGTCGTGGTCCCCCAGACGCGAAGCTGCCGAAACAGCGGTAGTGTACAAGATTACATTCTCGGTGAGTTCTGACGTCTGCTTGTTGTTGCATGCGGTCTCAAATAACGCCAAGCAAGCACCAGGCTTGCTATCTCTCAAAAGTCCCTTCATTAAGATTCCATACGTTTTTGAGTTGGGTGTTACGCCCTGTGCTTCCATTCGCGTGATTAACGTTCTTGCTTCCGACAGCTTGCCTTCGTCGCACATGGAACGGATCATTGCATTGTACATTACAACATCCGTTTTGACGCCTTGTTCTTGCATGTCATACACAAGCTCCTGCAAGTCGCCGTCGTTAATACAAGCCTTCAGCAACGAAGTGTACGTGAACTTGTCGGGTTTGATCCCAACTTTCTTCATGGTAAAGAACACATTGAATGCATCATCATACTTTCCAGCTAGCGCCAAAGCCCCGATGATAGAGTTGTATGTCGCAACATTCTTCTCTGGGTTTCCATACCCCTGGGTTTTAAAAATCACGGACGAGTCACTCAAGCTGTCAAAAAGCTTCATTGCAAGTTGAAGTCCATCGTGCGTGGCTGTCTTGGCGGCAGCAGAGATGGCAATGTTGTAGCACTGAGTGTCGGGTACGATGATACCAGCTTCGCCAGTTCCAGGCCAGGTTGCCGTTTCAAGTCCACTAACTTTCTCTCCTCCTCGTCCCTCCATAGCAGCCACAACTCTGCGTACCGACTTGATATCTTTCTTCATGGCATGCGCCTTCAACAAGGAACTGATGGTGTACACGTTCAGAGCCGATGCGGCATTTGGTTGGATTTGACCTTCGGCACCTTCTGCGGCAGCAACCTCGGCAGGCACTAAGACTGACCCATCCCCGTTCAATCCTACGGCTGCTTCAAATGCGCGAATGGCATCGTTGGGCTTTCCACATGACAAATAGGCATCCATTGTCATCGAAAGAGTGACACTATCCAGCGTCGCCGATGCCTTTGCTAAAGCTTCCACGACGCGATCAGCTACCATGGCAGGCACTGCAAACTTGTCCACAAACTTGGCCCCGGCACGATTGGTTGCTCTGACACTGCGTTGGATATTGTCTTCAATTGCATACCGACGCAACACATCACGGCATCTCTTGAGAAGCTGCGTTTCTTCATCCACTGCCTGTCGTTTTTGTTGTGTTTGTATTTCTGGCAATGCCATGGGTTCCATTACCATCATTTGTGCCGCGTCGTCACCCAAATTTGCTTCGGGTCGCTCCAAGCGTAGTGTCACCTTTTGCCCAGGCAAACGACCCGTACAAGCAGAGATGACTCCTTCCACAGTAGAGACGGGCCACATTTGGTCCCCCAAACTGGAATCAACTGCCACAACCCTATCTCCCAACCTCACAGCCCGCCTAACCAAGGTGGGCGCATTCATTGTGAATCCTACCACCTCAACGTATCCATCTTGTGTTTCTGGGGGAGGCATAGATAAAGCGTAAGACTGGGGGTGAAGAAATGGCAAAATCTAGCCTGTCTTGTTCAATTCAGTGAAGTAACGTACCTCGCAGGTTGAGCCCAATGGGTTTCGACAACGTCAGTTCGTAGACATTATCCAGATTCTTGCTAGTCACATCGGTTCTTTGGAATTCAAACGTTGCCTTTCCCGCTACCATTCTTCGCGAAGTCAATGCCGACCGAACACCTTCCAGAGTGGTTTTAGGCCAGAGAGCATCTCCAAAGGTAGCAGCCGCCGCAGTCATAACATCACCAGGTCGAACTCCGGCATTCCATGCAGGACTCTGAAAGATGACGGATGACACATAGACACCCGAAGCATCCTTCTCCAGCCTTCCTTTCATCAGAGTTGGATCAATTGTCTCGATGCGTTTGTTGGCAATATCAGGGGTCAGCTCCATGTCCGGTACATCCGCTGCAACATTCCGAATGGCCAAGGAATCGAGATCCAGCACCTGATCTAGAATGCTGGATCCCGTTGTGAATTGCCGTAGGCACAAGCCCATCAAGAGGGGCTGTTCCTCCACACCCTTGGTTCCTCTCGAAGGCTGGGCCAACGGCAAAGACACGCGGTAGGTGCCCGATCTCTCCGAGATCATTCGACGTCGTTCTGCCAGTTCAATTTCTTCTTCGTCATCATCAGTTTGCACGGCATCCGTCACTAGATTGGCAAGATACAGAGTGTTGGCAGTAGCATTGTTGGCAGGGGTTCCTTCCGAGAGATAAGTCGAGACCAAGTGGCGAATACTTCTTCCACTGTTTGAGTGATGTCGGCTTGCAGGAGTGGGTAGAGGTGGTTGAAACAGCGAGGATCCTTGAAAAGCAACAGTAGATTGAGCTGCCAAAAGAAGGGATACAGCTAGTCCATATTTCATTTTTGGTCGTCAGATCTGATTGCAAAAGTCAAGGGTATATTGATGGATAATTTCTCGTTTCGCTCCAGCAAGAATTGTATGATCTACTGCAAAGTAAACTCCGCAAAGGACGCTGATGCAGACTGGGTTTGATTCAGGTGGTTTTGATTTTGACTTGTTGTTCAGGGAAAAAGTTGCCTCAAAGACACGGAGCTGTTTCGGTTGCTGTTGCAACGAGGTGATGACAAGCAACCTCAGCAGAGCTCCATTTCTTTCTTTGCCTTCAACAAACTGAGTAAGAGCCCATCACATTCTCCGCCCAGCTGCATCCCCTCAGCTCACGAATGACTTGGGATCGAAAGTAACACGGATATTGGATGATTTGCTCATCCTTCTTCAACTTTGGGACTTGGACTCGACTGAGTCACACAACAAAGAACCTGTTGCGTGATGAGGTGGTTCCGCGTGGATCCCGTTGCCCACGTCATCAACGGTCATCATCCAAATACCGGACGTTCATGTAGTTAAGCCAGCCGAGATGGGATACAGTCGTACCGTAAGGAAGGTGAGGGAAACAAACAGGAATGGAGTTGATGTTTTGAGTGCCCACCACAGGAGTCGAGTCGAATCCTCGGTCGCTCCAGGAAGTTGTGGTCTGAAGGTGCTCCGCGGAGGCCGAGACTCGACCTCGACTAGCTAGCCAGCAAACTAAGTGCGCAGATGCTGATAATTGCTATGAAGTGAATAGTTGTGTGGCAAAAAATGTATCGTAGTCGTTCCACCTTCATTCTACTAAATTTTGTCTTGGGAGATGACGCCAAAGAAAACTTAGTACCAGGTACCAGGTAGCATAGATTCTGATCTCCTCCCGCAATCCGAAGTACATTTGGTTTTCATAAGGTGATCCACCAGAGCAGGCTTTGATTCGATTCTCATTCGTCAATCGAATCATCATCATTCAACAGCATTTCAACTGCGCATCTGCGAACCTCTTGGGTCCTGTTCTGGTACCAGTACCGCTACGGGCATACCGGTACCGACATAGTCCTGGCTATCAATCTACCCGACGCGTTTGGATATCGGCTCCTCATTAGGCGGATTGTTGGACACAGGGCACAGGGATCAACGATAATGCACTCTGTTAAAACCGTCATGATGTCATGATAGTCCGTACGTAGTCAACAGATGCATGGTCGCCTACCAAAGAATATGTATCATTGGAACCCCGCGTTCTTCAGCATCCATCACTTGCAGGCCATCATAATAGGAAGGTCTTTGGGGAAGCTCCATGTCGTCCATTGCCAAGTAAACCTCTACCCAGCCTCTCCCTTCTCGCGCCAAGCCTCTGTACTTATGATCGGATGTTCTCGCCCTAGAAGAGACTCTTTTCCCCCACGGATTCACCGTGATGCGATCTTCCAAGAATCGCATCTGACCCTGAACACACACCTCCATACAAACAGCGTGTCCCCGAGCTCTGGAGAATCCTTGGGCGATCGTCGACGGCGCGGCAGTACCGCAATGAGCTTCAATAATCAGTCTAGCGTCTTGAAACTGGCACAGTATGCTGGCCAAATCGTCCACTCGTCTCATGGATCCTTCCACCAAAGACGCCACTCCGTCATCGTCGTCAATATCTGTACTGGCAAAATCAAAGCCGATCCTGTTCTCATCAAAGAGCCCTGTTTTTAAAGCACACTGATACAATCCCAACTCTTGTAGCGTAGAACATTCATTATTGCAGAGCGACACGTCCACTCGTTCATCAATTATCCGTTGCAAAGTATCGGTGTCTTCAATCAGCATCTTGCGAAACCGTTGGTCAACGCTGCTCAATCGAGCCAAGCTTTGCGCATCGCCAATGAATGGTACGATCATTCCAAGAATCATCTCATCGGTCAGCGTCTGCATACCGAAGGCTATCCAGTTTCTTGCAACTTCATCTTGGCTGGAAGAGCACAAATCGGATCTTCCGATTGCTGCTTCTTCTTCTTCTTGCGAATTCATCAAGGAAGCGCTTTTTCTATTGCTATAGCACACCCTACACCATTGTCAATTCGTCCATGAAACAACAACACCGAAAGAACAACTGGTGACAAGTATTAGAACAGGTAGCCGGAGGCCGAAGCCCCCACCAGGAAGCCCTCGTCATGCCTGTACGCCGGTACGTGTTTTAAACGCCAAAATCGCCAAAAAAGGGACTAAAGTCGCACAAAGGCGTAAGGTCGCGCAAGCGTCGCGTGGAAGTCGTGTGCGACTTTGTGAACGACTTTAAAAGTCGCATGAAAACACTGCAAGCAAGTGGCCAAAGTCGCGTCGGATCGCTAAACGTCGTGCGGAAAGTCGTGTCAAAGTCGCGTGCGAGTCGCATCGCATGCGACTTTCCACGCAACGTTCAAAACACGCGACTTTTACGATTTTTCTTTAAAGTGGGACCGAACGCGGGACTTTCAGTCGTATGAAGATGCCTTCCTGGATTTTAAGAAAATATCCAGCTATTACAGGGGCCTCAACGCCTCAACGCTTCACAAAGAAATCAATAGAAAATAGCTTTCTATTAGGGCACTGTCTACCGGAGGTGACTAAACGCGCGCTTAAAGATTGTTTAAGACTGGTATTTAATCGTGTGTTTAGTCGAAAAGCTTTAAGATCGTCAGTGTCTACCGTATTTTGACTAACCATGCACACTAAGGGTTAGTCGTGAGTTTTGTCGAAAATTTTAGACTGATCAGTATCTACCGAAACACGCCTAACGGTTCGACTAAAATACGTCCACTCGCTCGCTGGAAGGAAAATCGCAACCTCATTCAGTCATTATTATTCATGTTGTTGTTGTGCTCTATTCCACTCCCTTTGTTGTTGCTTTTGACTCTATTGATCAGCACCATGGCCTCTCGAGATGATGCCTCTGCTGCTACTACTACTACTGATGATGGAAGTCAGTCTGCCGATTCCAAGGCTTTGAAGAAGAAAGATGATGGATCTATTGATACTGCAGATCTCAAAGAAAAGCTCGCTGAATCTGCCAAAGAGTCTGTTGCCATTGACACAAGAAGCACTCCTGATCGCCCATCCAATCTCAGCTGGAACTTCGTCTGTATCTTTAGCTTGAATTGCTGCTAAATCCGATGGACTATCGACAACTTGTCTACCGACAACTGCATTGTCTGCCTTGTACAAGGCTTTAACATCTCCATCCATAACTCGATCAGCCACGCACATGTTGTGTAGGAGAAGACATGAATTGACCCTGTTTCCGATCAATTCCAAATCAAGTTCCAGAAATGGCCGGCACATGTACTGGAACTTACATTGCAACCAATAAGTTTCTTGAAGGATCAGTTCCAGTACGGAAGTAGTGGACTGGACCTCGCTGAAACCCTTCCTCAGGTACAGCGGTAGTCAGGCAGTTCAGGGAGCCTTGTCGTGCCTCAGGAGTATTCCAACACCTCCAGTAGGCACCAGACCAAGGACTTGGCCCTGTCAGTCAGACAGGAGGGCCAGCAGAGCTCTCTGCTGGGCCCTTTGGGCCAGCTCTCCTCAGGAGCTGGGGACCTTCGTTATTCAATCGTGCAGTGGCAGTCTGGGAACAGTACTATCTGCTACCTCCTACTGCTTCTGCCCGGCCTCAACAGGATTGGTATCAACTGCTGCGGTATCAAAGGGGCTACAAGCTAATCAGGATCGGTCTCAATCTTTCATACTATTTTCTTAAGTATGGTAGAAAGGACGATCCTTTCTTGCTGCTTTGGCTGGAGATAAGCCAGCTGCGGGTGCTGGAGCTGTAGGCCAGCATAGCTGTTGGAGCTATCTCTGACGGGATCCAGAGCTCTCGTTCCTAAAAGTTATCGCTCCCCACGAGTGCGTATGGATCCGCTCTCATGGGAATGCCACGATATACGATTAGTTACTAACTAACTATATTACATACTCTCCCCATGAACGGAACATTCATGGGCCACTCAGCATCGACTGCTAGTGGAACACAATGCGAGATGGGGGGATCTCAACTGTGGAGGGACTTGCACATGGTTGGTTGGTTGCTGGACCAAAGGTAGGCAAAGGGGTTGCCTGCTTCATCAGCATTGCTAACGTGGGGAAATACTACTTGAATAGAGGGATCTTGTAGAGGTAGCTACCACCCGACGAGATCAACTGCAACTATTCAAGACGAGTGCAAGGTAAATGCAAAGTTCGCTTCTTTAGTAATTCATAATCTGTGTTGTGAGCTTTGATTGATGCGATCAGTAAAATAGCTTGTAGCGTGTTGGATATAATACTCGTGGTAGTTGATACGGAAGTCAACGTGGTATCTGCTGGAAACGGTTCTTTGGCAGGATGCTTTACTCCTGTCGAATACTCCAATTTACCGTGACCCTTTGTTTTCGTTGAGAACGTGTTCTTCCAGCGTTCTCTGTTCCATCGTGTTGACTCATAAAACATGACTCAATCTACTCACGGATACTCTGAGTCGTGGGAGGAATGTAACGCTTTCACTCCCCTCAGTGGCGACTGTCACTCTGGTGTTTCTTACCGCAACCTTGGTTCTCCTGACCAAAACAGCAGTGCATTCAGCATAGGCAATACCGATGAGTAGTCCCATGTTTGCTAGGATTCTGCAGGGTTAGTAGACCAGGGATATGATGAAATCCAAGATACTTGCAGCAACACTTCCCTAGTAGGTGGTGGAAAGCGCATTGTTCTTTTGAGAATCTTTGAGTGTGCATCGAGGCGGTTGTACTACCGTCTCTTGTCTCCAACATCATGGTCCGGTGTGTCGACCATTACTCCTAGGTACCTGAACGTCTCCGTAGGTCAATGATCTGTTCAGTGGCGGTACGGGCTGCAACATATCAGATCCGAACGTTTCTCTCTATTTTTGTCAAAATCTGGCTGTAATGGCATTACAAGTTGGACATCTGTCCTTTCACCATGTCCAATCTCTTGGTTGGGTGGTTTCTTAGACCAAGAAGGGTCTCGGTTTGCTTAGAAGCAAGGCGGGGAGTCATCCTAAATGTGCCGCTTGTCTATATGGAAAACAAGTCAGGCAAATGATCACACCACTGTCACCAAGAACTCCCAGACAAACAGGGAGCGCTCAAGAAAGAAACAATTGGTAGCCGGGTATGAAACCTTTAGTGATCAAATTGAGTCAAGAGTCAGAGTGAGATTGTTGCATACTGCCGAAGAAAAAGATAGCAATAAGTTCTGTGGAACCTCAATATTTTTGTGATGCTGCATCGGCTGTCATCTTTGCCCACCCACGAAGTTACATTAAATGCTTCTTGATTTATCATGGCCAAGGAAGCAAACGAAGCGATGGTGTCTCGAACAATGGGGTTGTGTTCAATTCATATCACAACTGACAATGCATCTACAAAACGCAAGCATATGTCCAACAATCTTAGGGAACACCATCAATCATTAAATATTTCTGCGACCGGTCGCCAAATGGTAGAATGGGGTTTTGGAGGGAGCCATTAGAATTGTAGTAACCAAAGCCTAGACAATGATGATCCATGCTGCACTTCTATGGGCGGAAGTTGATGATGAATCCCTGTGCGCCTTGGCAGTCTCTCATGCAGCTCACCTTTTACAACCAACCTCCGAATTCAGTTACTGGCATTGCTCCATTCAGATATTTTCCAGAACTATCAGTGATGGTCAAGTTATAGAAATGCCCATCCATGGGGATGCCCTGCATATGTTTTGGAACCCCGGCTTACCAGTGAAGGAGGAAAGATTTCAAAATGCAGCCCAGTGTCCAGAGAGGACAATAAGTTGGCACCTCACCTGTCCATTCAGAAAACATTGGTTTGATCCGCAACCTTACAACCTGGATACCTTTCCCACTCAGTACCATCTTGTCTATGATGATTGGTTTGAGACAGTTACTCCTCAGAAGATCAACCACTCTCAGAGTGACCAGCACATGTGCATCTTCCAACAGCGTCGAGACCCTATTTGATGAGACACTCCACCTCCCTTAGCAGACGAGTGGCTTAATCCGAGAGGAAAAAGCCATCAAACAACACCGATCTTCATCTTAGAAGCTTCGACATGGAGAAAAATTATGGCAGGATGAAACAAGAGCAAAATAAAAGGATGATCTTCATTTTCAAGTCCTAACTCCAGCACCAGCCCCAGGTTTCACACAGGAGATTCCAGATCGTCTGCCAACACCTTCAGACTCAAAATTTACCCTCTTCTTGGGACAGGAGCCTCCCACCATCAGCACTCTCCACCACTGCATTCCACATCGAGCCAATCTCTGCCCCTCGCCGTAACCCAGTAGAACAGCCCACAGCAAGAAGCCTGAGACTCTGAAATGGACCCAAAGTTGAAGCATAATGCGCGTCCTTCATCCCTGGTTGAGTTGTGCTTTAGCTTTGACCTTTGGAGTTACTCCAAATTTATGGGCACATGATGCAATCTCAGGTGATTGGTTATTCACCTTTGACCAACACCCAGGAATCATTTCATCCTGGCTTTCTTAAAAGCCACTGCCTGCCTAGCCAAATTTCCAAAGACCCTGATCTTCGCCTCTCTGAAGGAATCTCTGATGGGACCCACATGCAGACCATTTCTGGGCAGCAATGGACAAAGAAATTGCCAGCACTTGAAGGCAAGGGACTTGGCACATCGTACAGCGTTCTTCTATGCCTTCACACTTAAAGGCGGTTCCTGGAACATGGGGTGCAACGAATTAAGAGTTACCAGACGACCAATTAAATAAGTTCAAATCTAGATGTTGCTGCAGAGGAGACCTTGCAGTCCTATGAAGGTGTTCGCGTACTCTCCACTTGTTGGTTGGCCTACCGTTAGAGCCGGTCTTCTTCTTGCAGCTCCACATGGATGGGAATCGAGGCCAATTTGATTTTACTCTTGCTTTCTGTAAAGCCCCTCAGACCTGTCGACCAAGCCACTGTACATGGAGTTGCCTAGTACTATCGACCCAAAGATATGAAGGACAGGAACTGTGTTTTGAAACTTGACAAGTCCATCTATGGGCAGATCCGATTCACCTAAATTATTTTATGAGCATCAATGTCGCGGGATGATCCAACTTGTTTTCGAAACCTCGGAAGCAGACCATGTTTGTTTATTCATAAAGAGCATCAACTCATGGTATAAATTATTGTGATGACCAAACTGGCTCAGTCCAGACAGATCTATTGAGTCCTATGTTGGGCAGCTCCAGAAACTTGGTATATGACCTCACCATGGAAGAAAAGGTGACATCTTTGGATTCCTGGCATTAATTTTGAAAGACAGGGAACAATGTTGAGCTTACTCAAAAGGGCTCATCAATAAAGTCATCGAATATTACTGGTATGTCTGCGTAGCAAGAAGCTTTCTCCTGCCGCCACGATCCTCTCGGAGCTGACAACTGGGGGCCCCATTTGAAAAGAGTGAGTATCCAGCTGCAGTTGGATGCTTCTTTATATTGCGTCGAACACTCGCCAGAACATCACATTTAGTGTGCACCAGGTGGCACATTCAGTCACAATCCCCGGCATTCCCATGCTCAAGCAATCAACGTATCATTCGGTATTGATTGGCTACAAGTGACAAAGGCATTTGTTTTAGCCCTAAACTTGATCAGGGACTTGACTGTTGGGTCGATTCTGACTTCGCCGGATTGTATGGATATGAGGATGAACAGGATCCGGTGTCCTCAAGTCTCGCACTGGATTTGTCCTGACTCTGTTTGGGTGCCCATTATCTGGTCCAGCAAGCTACAGACTGATATTACTTTAGCTCCACTGCTGCCGAGTATGTTGCCTTCAGCATGCAATGAGGGAGCTGCTTCTATGCGAGCTTTGCTCAAAGAAATGGTAGCAAACTGAATATGCCGGTAATTACTGACAGTCTCGTGCGCTCTACAGTGTTCGAAGACAACCAAGGTTGCCTGTCTCTTGTGAATGTTCCCAAAATGTCTGCGCGCAACAAGTATTTGGCATTGAAGTTCCACTTCTTCAGGTCAATATCGGGGAGTCGAGGGCATCGTGGCTAAGTATTTTCCGACTCTGGAACAACGGGCCGACATTTTTACTAAGGGTCTTCGGCTCCACAGTTTGCTGTCATTCGGAAGCTCCTCATGGGATGGTAATTTACCTCAGCACTTTGCTGGGGACCTCTCCTATCGTTTCTTGCTCCAGCTTCATTTCAGCTGTAAGGGAGTGCGACGGGATACAGCTTACAATTCAGCTTTACAGCTTTACAATTGCAGGCTTATTCTAGAAAATAATCAATAACTGCTCACTATTTGGAAATACAAACTTTACATCTCTTAGTCGTTAGATTAATCAGTACACAATGTATTGTCGCAGGCACAGAACATTGGAAACGCCTACTTGAATCATATACGAAAGAGAGGTGTACGTTGTCGCAGGACCCGAATTTGGAGATCGAGAAGGATGCACCCTCATCATCAGCCGTGCCCTATACGGACTCAAGTCTTCTGGATTACGATGGACATGAACGATTTGCAGATGTTCTTCGTTCGATGGGATTCTTTCCTTCAAAAGCCGAATCAGACATCTGGATGAGAGACAAAGGGAGCTACTACGAATACATCGCTGTGTACGTAGACGACCTCTTATTGTCAGCAAAGACGCATCCAAGATCATCGCGACATTGGAAGGGAGCACAAGTTCAAACTAAAGGGAACCGGTGCCATCAGCTTCCACCTAGGATGTGATTCTTCCGTGATGAGAACGGAGTACTGAGTTACGCACCTCGCAATATATTGAGAAGGTACTCAGCAACTACAACGAATCTTCGGACACATGCCCAAACAAGTCTCATCTCCACTCATCAAAGGAGACCACCCAGAGACTGACACAACAGAGCTACTCGATATGGACACACAAAAGATATATCAGTCACTCATCGGTAGTCTACAGTGGGCAATCCAAATTGGAAGGTTCGATATCGCCACGGCCACCATGACGATGTCCAGATTTCGGGCAGCACCAAGAATGGGTCACTTAGAGCGAGTCAAGAGAATCTGCGGGTACCTTCCAAGATGCGACACGGCATCATACGTATCCGAAAGGAGAACCGGATTACTCAGCGATTCCCAAGAAAGAGTACGAATGGAATACTCATGCTACCATGGTGCCAAAGAAGTTCAGCCCACAACGCACCGGTACCTCGAGGCAAACGGGTCATTCTCACTACATATGTGGATGCGAACCTCTATCACGATCTCATCAGTGGCCGTCAGTTACCGGAGTCCTACACCTAGCGAACAAGACTCCCATCGACTGGTTCAGCAAGCTACAGTCAACAGTCGAGACCTC
>CAICTM010002102.1:0-18245 GCA_903772945.1 Seminavis robusta
GTTATGGACAGCGGGTGTTTGTTTATATCTATGGTCAGTCATGAGGGTTTGGCTCCGACGGAGGGTAAATTGGATGGAAGTAGTCTGTCTGTGATACATGCAGCAGGCCTCTCTGGTATAACTCCAGGGCCATTGCCTTTGCCTGGATCCTAGTCTGGAGGGGAGGTTTACAACCTCTATAGACCCATATTGACATGATCTTGCTATAGTCTAGTAGCTCCACTTGACCTAAAAGTGGAATCAGCAGCTCTGACAGCTTTAACAGCGCTTGGTTTCATCCAGTCATCTTCGCTTGGATTTGCATCGAATCTTCAGTCCATCCGAGTTCCGATGCCGTGAAAAAGGCCAGAGTCAAAGTGCGTACAGCGTACGTACCGGTAACTTTTCAAAGATCCACAAGATCGCATGGATTCGATTCAACCAAGCCGCCGTCTGCACCACCACCCTTTGGGAGCTTCTGCGGTCGTTCTGATTGAACTCTGAGTGACGAGTCGAGTCCCTTCTTCGAGCCAAGGGGCTGGCTGATGCGATGGCCTCAGCCGAGTGACTCAGTCTGGTATCCTGCAGAATCAGACTACCAGAAGCTCAATCAGATGACTTCGGAATCAATGAAGTTGCACTCTGTAATCGATCTGTTCCTCAAGACTTTTTACCCCGCGGAAAAAGAGTGAGCTCGAGCCCCGACCTGTGGCCCATGAAGCTAGCTTGGTGGTGGTACAATTGCTTCAACACTCACCCAGAGAGCGTACATGTTTAATTAGATTGAGCTCCGAGTGCTGCTCCGACTCTTACAAGCCGCTGCGGATGATCATTTATTTCTTGATCGCTGGGAACAGATCGGAATGGCGGCTCAACGCCGTTGCTGACACGAAAGAACATCCACTTCCATTGGAGCGAGGAGGCAAAAGGTCGTATCCTTCTTTCTTCGGATCTCTCTACAAGCCTTGCTTGCTTGCGCTTTTGCGCCCACCTCTCTGCTGCTTTGCTTCCGAAGCTCCGTGACGAGACATTCATTTTGCCTTTGCTCAAGCGACGGAACTTTTTGGACTGAGGACTTCCATACGTTCGTCCAATTTATCAGCCGCCAAGCAAGCCACCCGATGTTCTGTTCAATACCAAGCATGCCAAAGCCACGACGCTTTCTTTGGTTCTATGGTTAGAGTGACAGCCCCCCACTCTTACCGCTCAATTCTCATTGCGTGGGCAACGCACGAAGCCTCCATCCAAGGCCGCGCGGTCTTTCTGTTTGGGTTTTGAACGGGGTGTGGCGCAGTTAACTGTTGTGTTGGGCAAACAACACGGCAACAGTCCGAAGCATCCAGCCGCAGATGATTTCAGAATGATTGACGATTCAATCCAAAAAGTTAGTCACACAAGAGTTCCGCAAGTATACTGCGGCCTGGTTCGCAGTGAGCGAACGGAGTATCGTTCTGGAAACAAGTACACCATGGTCCGGTACCTGTACACAGAACAGTTAGTTGGATTGCCACACGGGTACAGCAACTCTGTTTGGTATATTTTAGAATGTCTGTTGCCGTTGCAGCGTAATACCCATCGTTTGTTCAGTTCATGCTCACAATAGCTACATGATGTGGAAACTACAAGCTTCTCGCTTTTGTATCGTGCGGTACTATCGCTGGAGGGCAAGGTGCTTCGAGTGATAAAGACAAGAGCATTCATGAATACGTTTCGTGCTAGATAAGTATGAGCCTTGTCTATCACTACGTTGTAGCTACTTTATGCCAGGCACATCTGTCGTGTCGCCAATTGAGGCAGTGCATTCATTTCATCCGTGCATTGGAATGCATTCAGGTAGGAGCGGAGAGGAGCCAAATCTAGCTAGTGCACCCCATAGAAAATTTCGGCAATTTTCACATCACCCAGAGCCTTGACATCGGTGACACATGGGTCAAACTCAATTGCACCATTGCAGGCTTTCCTGGCGTCTGCATCTGACACCAACTTCCTCCTCAAGTTGCCCTGCTTGGCCGCTACCACACCAACTACAAGGGTCACAAAAGCGGTAACAGCAGAGGATAATTTCATGGCAAATGTCTAGAAGTAGCTTCGTGTCACGGCTGGATTCTGCGTCAGCATGCATAACAAGAGTGAGTGCCTGACAGTCAATCTCGGATCCTTATTGCATGATCATGCTTGTTACTCACCAACTCACTGAATCAAACTTACGTAATACTGTCGCTGCGGTTGCTTCTGCCTAATTATTGTGAGAATCTCAATCCAACTGGATTTTGAAGCCAACCCCAAAACGAACCCAGATAGCAGGAAGTTGTTCCTAGCTACTAGCTACCGATGGCTAGCTTTGCGATCTTTCTTTCCCCCACGATGACCGCACAACGTGGATACATCTGTGGCGACTCAAGCTCTTTCATTCCACGGCGGCGACAACATGCAGAACCAAGAGCGCCAAAATACCAGAAGCCACAGGTTCAGCCTGGCTATTCTTCGGGCCCGCCACCTCTGCATGCGTGGCTCTCTTGTCCCTGCTGGCGCAATGACCTACCGCCGTTCTCTCTGGGATGCCGATGGTGCACTTGCACTCTTCCGCTAATATTGCCCCCCTTTCCCCCTCTTGACTTCCCCTGTACTTCCTTGCTTTCCTCCATGCACCCCCCTTCCCCTCCTTTGCCCTGCTCCCAGTACACCCACCACCGCAGCCACTGCTCTGCCTAGCTTAGCCCCCCTCGCTCCTCAATAACGTATCTATTTAGTATTTGTTTTTCTGGTTCAGCCTGAACAACCGTAGAAGCAAAGCATTCACAGACAATGATATCGAGTTCGTCGCGGATTTCACTATGACGCAGGGTGACTCAACCAAACTTTTGTTTGTTTTGAAAAGATTGATGAAAAAGTATCTGTAGTTTGTGTGAATAAATGTCCCTTGCAAGTAAGAACCGCGTCATAAGATAAGCAAACACTCTTTGCTAAAATCGTATGAAACATAAAACTAATAAGATAAACAAACATATAACTAAGAGAGCATTCGGTTCCATGTCCTGTATCCGATTGTAAAACAAACGCACGCAAGCGGACTTGAGCTGTCGGTGACATCATCATTGGTTCGGTGCATACAACTTCTTGTGGGGTCCTAAAGCTCAGGAGTCCTGAAAACGTTGGCCAGTGCATCCTGGTTGGCGAAGTCCGCTCCACAAACTATAGTACACGACACAAAAACAATGAGAGAGGAAAGATTGACAAGGACTTCCCATGCATTCTGTGTGGCTAACTTACCTTCTCCATCTGTAAACACTGGATACCCAACCCTGAAATATTCTTTCACATGCCTCTGGCAATCAGGATCAGCATCACCAAGACCATGGAAAAGAGATTGACTGGTCAGTAGATGCGTGTTTGGGAAAGCCATCTTCATCTCTTGCGTCCAGGTGTATGGTGTGGCCGAGTCATAGAGTTGGCCAACAAGGATTCCTGCGGTTTTCATAGCAGTTTTCAACACATGCTCAAGTTAGATGAAAAACGAAACAAGCGTCAAGCAAACATGGACTTTGGCAGTGGTTACCAGTAGCAAATGTATTTCCAGCAGGTGGCAGAGGGACTGCTTTTGGCCAATAATACCCAGTGAGATACTCTCCCAAAAAAACTTGTCCAGGTACCCCAGTACCAGCACCTGTATACCTTTCATTGATTTCAATGGCTTCTTTGGCCAACCTGTCATCGTCGTAAATGGCCCCAGCACGGTCCTGACCTCTGACCATGGCTATTGATACTTGCAGGCCTGCATCGATTATGGTATAGTCAGGGTTGCCATAAACAAAACCAAACAAATCGGGGAAAGTTGGAAAAGCAGCTGGATTGAAGTCAGCTTCCTGCTTCGTCAGTTGTTCATCTACATTGACTTCAGGTGTCAGCTGATCCTCGATTTCTAAGATCAGATCAGTATCTCCATTTGCAGCTGCATTGCAGATTTCCTCAGCCCTGCCAACATTGCCAAGAAGAATCCGAACGAGATTTTGAAGGTCTTCTGCGCCCTGTCCTCCAGGAGTAGAGTCATATTTATCTTCAAGGAGTCTGTTGATGTCCCCAATGCATTGCCTCATGTCTTCTACTGGACAGCTGCCAGGATTGACAACATTCCGTGCAGTGCAGGAGAAGATGATGTAGTCAATACGTTCATTGATACCAATGGCCTGTGTCCTTGCATTGTGGTAAAAGTCTGGATTTGGGCTCACATTACTATCAAGGACAAGGAGCCCAGTACTGCCTGGAAATACAGTTGCATAGGTCGAAAACACCCCTGTGCCATATGACACACCATACATATGCATTAGAGGTGCATTCAATAGAAGCCTGATGCGAAAAACTGAGAGAAAGGGAAGCTTAGGTTCTTCAGGCGCATGTCATGGTTTGGTGATCACTCAATGCACACATCCCACTTACTATCCTCTGCCAACCTGTACCATAGAAGAAAACATGATTGAGAGCAGCACAAAAATCAGATGAACCAGAAACACGCAAAATGATTCTTCCTTACTGTTTTGTGCCAGAATACTCCAAGAAGTGGAAATTTGTGACATTCCCATCTGCCTGCGTAGCATTCAATTGGAAGTCACACCGTGTACACGTCCAGCAGTCCCGCACTGTTCGCCGATATGGAGGGAGAGCGGCCTTGATATTTTCTTCAGTAAACTCTGCTCCTTCGAAAGCGTCAAATTCTGGTGGTTTTACTGTACCAATGATGGTACCATTTTCAGCCCTTTCAAATGTGTTGAGCGAGCATTCCTCGTGGATGAAGCTTGGCCAAGAACGTCCCATTCCTCGCTGGAAAGTTGGTACAAGCACATGTTAGCTTCATGACCGATCATATTGGTTGCTTGGACCAAAACAAGGATACTCATTGCAAACATACCTGATCAATTGAGATAATATTGTAGTCATTTGCAACATCTTCACCCAAGTAACCCAATGGTGCAAAGGCGCCACAACCACTCAATGATCCTGGACCACCACAGTGAGCAAACAGGTTTCCTTTGGGGGCAGGCTGATTCACTGCAAATCGCATGCAGACGTACACCTCCACTGTGGGATAGGTCACATCAGACAGGGATCCGAGCGGGGCTTTGAGAAATCCACAAGTGACCCCTCCAGGAACAATTGCATCAGGATCAACCCATTCAAAGCTTTCTGGGTCAATTCCCTTCTTGAAAAAGTCCAATGATTCCGCAGTGTAGAACTGGAGAAAGCTTTCTTCACCATTGCCACCCGAAGGTTCCTCATCGTCATCTGGGAAGGAAGGTAGCCCCGTTTCACCCTCGGTTCTCCTCACTTGGTACCCTCTGAGTTTACGGACATCATTTCCGTCGTCTTCTTCGTCCTCTTGAGATTCATAGATGTGATGGGAACGGGGGCCCAAAAGGCCAGTCCTGTCTTTGGCAATCTGATGATTGTAATACTTCTTTGCAACGGTGTCATGGATGGTGGCAGCCACTAGAAGGCCGATGCAACACAACTTCATAGTCAAATTTGAATCAATGGAAACGGATCAGCTGTGGTAGAAAGAAGGAGGAGCAACAATGCAGGAGGGTAGGCAGGCGAAAACGTGCTAAGGCACTCGCCACTTTTAATTACTATTGTTAATTGCTGCTGCAGTTTGTGAGAATAGAAACAGAAGTGTGCTTGCAAGGCAACCGACCGAGATAGCTGGAAGACTTGATGAGAGGGAGAAGATCTTCGGGTGTGCCAAACCGAAGATTCGTTTTTTAAGCCAGCATGAGCTGGGGAAATCTACAAACTCAGAAGTCAGCACCCAGGACGGCTTTGATTCGATTTTTCATTCTGGTCTCACCTGCTGCTTAGTCCTTGGGCCCAAATGTTTCAGGCGAGCCACAGAGCTACTGTTTCCTGCGAAAAGATGGACATCATCGAGTGCGCCTAGCTTCCTACTTACTTGTGGGTAGTTACTCAAGAGGACAACCGCCGTTGTCAATTTTGGTAGTTCGTCCAGATGAACCCGGAAGGATGATGTGCATATATGTATGAGTCTATTTATGCGTGTTGTTGAAGCTTCACCCAACACATTTGTATGGTACGCCCCAACACAAGGCGGCCAAGAACCAGAGAACCCATCCGTCAAAATGACAAGACCGTTCAAAGCGAGTTTTCTTCAATAATGGATAGCTTCTTGTGGAGGGAAGCACCCAAGTCTTCCTCGATGCCGCCATTGTGAATGGCAACATCTGCGTTCGCGCGCATTGCTAGCGACGGCTCCTTGGGATCATCATTTTGTTTCATCCGTTTGACTAGCAACTTCTGTCGACGACGACGGCTGCTGGGAATCTCCCAGTAGATCGTCGCAAGTCTCGTGGAGTGCTGTCGCGGCGGGCGGGCTGGAATCTCCACGAGCATCCACGTTCTTTTGAAGTGCCCTCGAAGAAAGCTCGCTAGCATCTCCATCCTTCTCGTTGCAGTGACTTTCTGTCGTTGCCGATAGTTTTGTTGTTTTGGAACCGTTCATTTCCTGCAGCATCTGCAGCACTAGATCCATCTTGGTATCCATACTCTGCTGTTTCCGTTGCAGATCTTCATGAGCTTCGCGCCAACCCTGTTCGGGACTCTCACTATCCTCATCATCATCCACATGATCGTTGTACTTGGCTCGGTACTTGGGCTGCCACATTTTGAGACGACCGTTTTGAGAATTTTTGTTGTAGCTACTGCCATTGGGTGAACATTCCAAGAACTCGTTGTTGTCGTGACTATTGGTTCTGCTCATCAGCGGAGAAGCGCATCCACAATGGCGACAGCTAGGACTCTGGTGATGGTTTGGAAACAAGTCAATGGGACCTGCTGCTTCCACCATGGCTGCCAAATCCCGAACACTTTTTCGATAATCGGATGCTCGTACTGCGGTGGTCCCGGAAGATCGCACGTGGCTATGATTGCTGTTGGTCCGAATGGCAGTGGTACAGTCTGTCGTCGTCGTTGACGACAGCAAGTTCCGGGCACTCCTCCGATGATCGGGTACTACCGTGGTCGCCCCCGTCACGGAGCGAGTATTGGATTGCAAACTCACATCCATGAGATCCTTCAACCGAATCACGGGTCCAGTATCGCTATTCGCACTGGCATCCACCATGACGTGGCTATCTCGTTTTGCGGCTCGATAGTCTTTTGGCTTACCGGTACCAAACTCACCACTAGTAGTAGGATCCTGCTTGTTGCTCACGACATACGTGTTGAGTGGTGGCGGCATTCCAATAATGGGTCCGTGGGTTCGATACGTGACTCGTTCTCCTTTGGGTGCATTGAAGACCCTTCGAAACCACGGCGATGAGACACTGACCAGCAATGCGACGCCCATTAATGCCCAATGCAACACAAATGTTCCGAGCATTTGTTGTACCGTCAACGATTGTTCGCCGCTGCTTGTCGAAGTCGACTTGGCCGCACTTCCCCCACCGCTTTTCAATTTTCGTCGAGCCGATGGACTGAGCACTTTACTGGCAGGATCATCGTAGTCGTCATTGTCCCGTGCTGGTACAACCGCACGCATCATGCTGGTGGTAGATTGTGGTTGTTCCAGCCTTCTCCTTCGACGTCGAGTCGTATCGGTTTCTTCGTCGAGGTCGCATTCGACATTGCGTGTTTTGGCCCGATGAATTTCCCAGGCATCCGCGAGCACACCATTCTTGATGAGTTCGACCATGTGCAGATTAATGACATCGCGAATGAGCGACGTGCACTTGTGGCCGGCATCGGATTTGATGGCCATACCCGATTTGATGGTTTCAATAGACCGTCCGACCCATTCGAGGTCACAATCGGGATTGTAATCCTTGTTGCCCCGGAAACTCAACCAGTTGTCCTTGTAGGCAATGACTAGTTTGCATTCGCCTCGTTTGAGTGCCAGAAACGTCTCCAATTCATTTTCTTTGGGAATGAGAATCCCGAGTGCATCGGGATACTTTTCCTTGACCATTTTTTCGGCATTGGTATTCCCATACGTACAAATGGGATACCCGAGTTGTACGGCCTGTTCAATGGACTCCACGACAATGGGATAGTGTAGTTCGGCGACAAAAAAGGAAGCCAGATTGGCCGTGTAAGTGGCTGTCATGACCAACCCCCAGAGTCCCATGCTAATGCCAAAGATTCGACCCGGAGTCGAGTTGGGGGCGTATTCGAAATTCTGCGTAAAGTTGAGCCAACTGAGATACTGTGAACAACAATAAGGTCAAGTAAGGAGAAAGAGCCAGTGTAAGTTAGATTGGACTCCATACTCAAATCTTGTACATGTAAGTGTTGTGTGAGCACACTTACAAAGTTATCTGAGAACCACTGTCCCATGGATCTGTTTTCTCGTTCGTCATTGAGATGTTCAATGAGCTGATAGACGAGTGCGGACATGAGAATGGTCAATCCAATGAGTATCCAAACGGCCGGTTCAAACGGCTTGGTCCAGTTGGATAGATTAATGGCATTGGTATCCACAGGTGGATCTTTCTGATCAATCAAAATCAAACTGCCGTCAAAAAAGGGTTCAATAAAGGAAACACCCAATTCCATTCGTTCCACGGATTGATCCCACGAGTACACGGCCAAATCATAGGTTTCCACACCCCACAGCAGCATTTCCGTCCACGTCTTGTTGAATGTCGATGGCAGTTCCATAATCCCAAACGATTGCCGCCACGTAAAGTTGGCACTGGTGGCCAATTCATCCATCATGGTCGCCAACAACCCGGCATCGCCACGGGGAATTCCAGTCTCATGCGAATATTCAAAGAACTTGCGGGCCAGCATGAGGGGTCGCAGTTCCATTCCCGATAGCGCATCTCGGAGGGGAATCTGACCTTTGCGAAATGATTCGTAGCGGGCACAGACATTTTGACGATGATTCAAACGCAGGTCCAATGGAGACGTCGTGTAATTGGCCAATTCGCCGCCCAACGCAACTGTCGTCGTTGGCAGTACTGCTAGTAGTACCTGTAGTACATGTAGCTTCAGGAGCATTCTCACGTTGCGACCCATTCTGGACTACGGTATATCTGACTATCTGTGGTACTCGTATCGCACCTATCTGTCTTGCTATCTATCTCTGTATGGATACCGTAAGTTGTGATGACAAGAGCTCTGATAGCTGGTACCACCCTGCAGTATGGCTGTATTGTAATGCACTGGTGCCGTTTGTTGTGTGTTCACCTTGCAGGAATAGGACCACGAGCTGGACCACGTTGTTTTGCTGCTTGCTCGAGCTGTGCTTGTATTGTTGGCATTCGTTGCCGTAAAACGCTGGCTTGGTCCTGCTTGTGCCCTTTTGCCCTTGGCCTTGTGCCTGTGCAGCGAGCCTACGTTCACGCCCAACCTGCTTTTAAGATACCTCAGTTTTAAAAGAAGAAAGCAATACCTGAGTTTTCAGAAACAACTGGGTGACTTCCAATTGCATTTATTTGGCTCATCCAAGCCAGCCCATAGGCCAAGTGCATTGCCCACACTGCTTCAAGGGGGTCCGAAAATGAACAAGGCCTCAATAGTCAGTCAGTCATACCGTATGAATCAACTACAGTACTGTAAACCACAAATGGCAGCCAAAGCCGAAAAGGCAAAAATGGTAGACATGAGCCATGAGGAACAAGAAGGGCTATCCTATCAAGCCCAAGGATGCAGCAACCCAGTGATGATGACAACAACAACAACAAAATTAGCAGCAATGATGTTGTATTGCAGGATGCTGGTGAGAAGGACGCCTCAGAAGGAGATCCCGAGGGCCAACAGTTCTGGGAGGAGGCTATTATAGAACTTTAGTAAACTAAGAAAACTATTCTGCTGAACATTTTTAAAAGCTAGCTAGCTGCTGTGTAAGGAACAATCTGAGGGTACCGGTACTTGCAAAAAGGTGAGGCATGCATGGTAAGAAAACCCAAGGGGTGCACTGAAACTAGAAGTTTCTTATAGCTGAGTATGGTAATAAAGCCATTCCCACGTCCTAGTACAGCTAAACTGAGTTCCAGTAAAAAGTTAAAAAGTTTTAATGTTGCAGGGGTCTCAAATAAATTTAATGACTATGGATGAGTGGTGAAAACATAAGAAGGACTCTCTGAATTAAATCCAGAAGGGAACCTTTAATTTAAATCTTCGTGGCGACTCGATTCTTCTACTGTCCGCAGGGGAATTAAGAGAATTAGACGTAATGAATACGGGGAGCAGAGAACAGAAAGTACAAAAAGCGGTATCCTAAGATGACGGCTCCCTGCTTCCGTATTCCCCAATAATACATCTTGTGCCTTGCCTTGCACCGTGCTGCTGCACGTACGTACCGGTACTGGTAGCAGTACAGTACGGTACCCTATCGCTGAGACCCAAAGGATTGATTCTCAAATCAAATGAGAATAGAATACAGAAAGGTGTTACTAGTCTAGTCTACGGGGGGAGGATGGGTGCAGAGGAAGCACGAATGCGAGCCGAGCAATCGATCGAGTGACCAGAGCAGCATCAAAACCAAAGAAGGAGGGGTTGCAAGGTAAGAGGGCAGGGAGGATCAAAGGAGTTAGACTATCGGAAGAGATCAAGGGCACCACGGTCATCCCAACGCTTGGAAACCTTGCGAGCTGAAACACGAGAGCCTATCAAACACATGGTAGCTGCATAAACGAGCACTAGGCTCAACCTTGCAGATATGAAAGAGTGAACCACAGAGTAGGGCTTGGACCACTTGTGAGCCAAAAGGTGGGAGAGCCGTTGGAGACCAGCAGTAGCTTCGGCAGCAAAGAGGCCATCAGCAGAACAACAAAGGGGTGAAGTGTCAGTGTTGTGCAGTGCATTGAGCCTGGTACTTTGTCTTCTTCTGCCTCTCCCGCTGAGAAAGGGCCTTCCCAGCAGTGACACAATGGTCGTCGCGACCATGAGACTCAACATCCACGAGGGAGACATCAAAGATACAATCAGTACCTCGATGCCAGAAACTGCAAACCAGGAGATCATCTCGGTCTTGGACGACGGGATCAGAAGGAGTGGGAGCATGGGAAGAATCAGCAGAGTCAATCAGAGCCATAGCTGGGCGACCAAGAGTGATACAGGGTTCGTCGCGGACAGCAGAGGCCATGAAAGCCATGGAAGATATATCAGCCAGCTCGCGCACAATTCGATTGTGGCGCTGAAGAAGAAATCCCCTGTGAGAATAGAATTGAATAGATTAGAGAGGAGAATACATGTAGAATACTGCGGTAGACTACCGGTAGCTACTCGACTACTACAGTAGAACGAGCAAGTACAATCACGAGGATGGAGACCACGAGTGCAGGTGCAAGAATTGACGAATAGCCAAAAGCAATCCTTTAGACCATGGAAACAAATCAACGAAAACATACCGTCAGTAACCCTCTCTAGCTAGCTACCCAGTGGATTCCACAAATGTTCGTGCGAACTCTCCCGAAGAAGGTGCTGCATGAAGGTAGTAGGTATCTCGGACTACGATTGGATGGATTCAATTAGTTGTGGATAGTCTAGTGCGGGCCTCGAGGTCAGGATAGGTGGTCTTGGTGTGGCCAACGCAAAACAATCAAATGGTTATAAAAGGCCATTCCAGAACACGAGTATGACTGCTCAACCTCCGCTGCTTCTCACAGGACCGGTGGTGCCTCCAATGGCCACGCCTGTGCTCGATCTGTTATGAAGATCGAGAGAAGAGTTCGAATCCAACATTCGATGTTCATCGAGACAATCATCGAATTATCCACGTCATGGGTAACGCCAACGTTACCTGGAAAAAAGAAGAACCCTCGCGCAGGCCAGTCGGGGATATCTTTCCGTCACGACTTGAGCTAATTAATTGCACTGCTCCTTTTGCTATGGTACGGTAGGGAACGCATAAGTACTGTACCGTGCCTACCGTGGGATAAAGGTAAAGAAAGAGGTCCGCTTTGCCCAACCATTCATTTCCATCCAACCCAACCAAAAGAACAGACAATCAGTCGTGATCCTTACCGTATGGTTCTGGATGGGTGAGCCGCGCCGGAAGGAAGGTTCTGCTTATCCCAGCTTCTCATAAAATCAGAAAACAGAAACACAAAAAGATCTCTCAGATCCTAAGCCACCACAAAACAAAGCAACCAAAACACAAACCAACATCATGGCCAACTTCAGCAAGAACAGTATGGATGACGAGCTCAACCTCGTTGACCTGAAGGACGATGATGACTTTCTGGAGGAACCCAGCACCTACGCCATTGCGACGGCTGGCGATGAAGAGCAAGAAGACTCGGTGCTTGACTTTAGCCAGCTCAAGTTGATTGAAAATCCCGTCGAAGAGCAAAGCAGCAACGCCCTGCCTCAAACCTTGGACGATTGCCTTGGCTATCTCAAAGAGCTGCCCTTGTTGCAGCCTAACGGGGACCAAAGTCAGCCAGAGACAATCGCGGAGATGGTCAACAGTGTTCTGCCTCTACCGTCCGCCGAATCGGAACGGAGCAGTAACCACCATGACTTGCAGCCAATCAAGAAAAAGACAATTCACAAGAGCGCGTTTGGCAACTTGGGACATACCGTGCGCCCCGGTTGCATTTCTCTCTACAAGAAATACGATATTGTCTATGCCGTACCCGAGGGACGCTGGTGGCTGCTGGACCCTTTGACCAGCTGGGTGAAGGGTTACTCCAACGTTTCTTTGGACACGGACCTGATCAAAACAGAAGACAATCAGGTCCTCATTGTCCGAATCATTGAAGGACAGGTCGGATTGATCACGATCCAAGGTGTGCATCATTTGCTGGACGTTGGCACTCATGTGTTCAACTCTGGTACCGTCCAGTTTTTGGGTGCAGTGACATATGCCGCCAAACAGTATTTCAACCACGGCCCCTACCATTACTTGAATGTCCCACGCGGAAGCAACGCAAAGGTTTGGGTGGAGGTTGTGGGTGGCGATGGAGTCAAGTCTCTTGTTCCCCGGCTCATTAAAGAAGGCGAGCACTTTATCAAGTCTACCTTCTTTCGTTTTGAAGGCCTGGTCAAAGTCAGTGATGAATACATTGGTCATCATTCCATCCACATTCTCAATGTTGTCAAAGGCCAAGTCGCCAAAGCGAACTGTGACAATCTACCCCGGCTTTATGGTGAAGGCCAGCACATTATTGAATCCCCCAACTTTTCGTATGAAGGCACGGAAATCATCTCGCCCGACAATCTTTGCATCTCTCACGGGACCATCACCATCCTGCAGATTCCCCGGGGAAAGATTGCATTGGCGTGGAACCGAAACGAACCAGTTTTGCTGGACAAACCCGGCCTCTACGAGTTCAACAGCAACAATTTTCACTTTGTGGATTTCTGTGATGCCAGCGAACGCAAGATTGAGCTTGGATCCAAAAAAGTTCTGCAAGTGTACACGGGCGAGGTGGGCATTACGTACGACAAGGGACACCTCAAAGTGCTCACCAATGGACGCCATGTGATTGACAGCAGCACGCACCTCTTTGAAAGATTCCTATCCACCAAACAACGCAGCATCCGATTGATCACATACGGTGCCAGCCACAAGATTGCCAAGTCGACAAAGAAGAAGGGTTGGGAGGCCGACTTGCAGGATGACGCTGACTTTCTCGTGTGCGAAACCAAAGACTTGGTGAAGGTTGGGGTTCGTGCCGATGTCTTTTACAGCATTGTGGACCCAGAAAAGTGCATCCAGACCCTCAATACGGACGAGCTGGAAGATCTCGTACGGGAAACAGCTGTTGCAACACTGACCAACATCATTCGCTCGACGGCTCTGAACCAAATTGCGCAAAGCAGTCAGGTGTCTGCTTCGCCTTCGTCTCAGGATGTCATTGTGGCTGATGTCACCGCGGCTGGTGAGGACGATGAAGAGAACACTGGAGACGAACAAGCTGCCGCCATTTCCTATTTCTTTGATCGTGCCCACGACGAGTTCATGAACAAGTTGCACGAAGATTTTGTGACGCGCTATGGTGTCGACATTGCAAACATTCGAATGGAGTCTTTCAAGATCATGGACAACGAGCTTGCCAGTGAGATTGCGCAGAATTGCTTGGGTAAGTTTTGCGGTGTCTGCTGCTGAAATGTTGTAAATGCACGTATCTCATCCTTCGCCCCCTTGTCTTTCCTTGTGCTACAGTAACGGCCCACACCGAGAACCAACTGAGCAATCTCCAGGGGCAGAACCTGATCGCCACCCAAAAGGAGAAGACCGCAGCAGATTGTGAAAACATCAAGGCTGGAGCAGAAGCAAAGTCTCTTGCGACGCTTGCTGATGCTGAAAACAAACGTCGGATTGATGCAGCCAAAGCCGAAGCGGAGGCTTTGAAAGTCCAGACTATCACAGCAGCCAAAGCTGAGGCGGACGCCATTCTCCTGAAAGCCAAAGCAGAAGCCGAGGCAATCCGCCTGAAGGCTGCTGCCGAAGCTGAGCGCGCCAAGCTCCTAAGCCAAACAGAGCTCGGCCAGCAACAAAGCTTGTTTGAAATCTACGCCGACATGGTCAAGGCAAGCAACGAAGGTGTCAACAAGGTTGTCTACATGGACCCGTCTGTCAACCGCGACTCTCCTTTCACAATGGGAAGTTTGGATGGCCTGAATCGCGACCTTCATTCCTTGAGCAAGCTGGGTATGATTGCAGAAGAAAAGAAGCAAGATGCCTAAATACGGAATGGCCTCCCTAGGGTTTGTTCGCTATTGTCCATTAATGTACCACATAATCTCTACGTCTATATAGCATCCCACCAGACTGAAACACTTAACTTGTACAACAGTCGTCTTCCCGGCTTCATTGGCTCCCTCGTGTGGTTACTAAGGTTGCGAGACGAGGTGGGAATTGTTTCTTCTTAGGATGAGGATCCGCGGTGGCTTCCAAAACTTATCGAGTCATACTCGAGGGAATGGAGGATAGTAGCAACAAGCTTATTGTTGCTTCACGCATGGGGTATCGAAGGGTGCCACAGCTTTCAGAGCGACAGATGGGATAGTGAGGAGCAGCGCTTGCAGTGCAATGACAACAATGGGTGCAGTAGCCGGGCAAGGAGACAGGCTTCGTTGGCTCCCGCGTGTGGGTACGGTGCTGGGGTTGCGGGGCAAGGTGGTGTAGGGCAACGGCAGATGCAGGCCATCCGTCTGAAACAAGTGAGCTCCGACAAGTTTTCTTCCGAGGACAAGGATCCGTGGTGGCTTCCAACACTTATTGAGTCATACTCAAAGATCTTATTGTTACTTCACGGACGGGATGTCCAGGGGCACCACAGCTTTCGGAGCGACAGATGGGATAGCGAGGAGCTGTGCTTGCAGCGCAATGGCAGCAACGGTTGCAGTAGTCAGGCAAGGAGACAGGTCTAGATGGAGTTCGAGGAATTCCATCACGACCGCATGGAGATGAACTGTGCCACCGATTGTTTGGTACTGAGGAGGCATTACTGTTACTTCCCATGTTGCAAGTGTTGGGGGTGATGGTTGGGATCGTGATGAAAGCTGGAATCTCCATTAGTAGTGTAGCACTAGCACTTTATCAAGTTTCAATCCTATTGTGTGAGCTGGAATTGTGAATGGGGCTAATTTTGCGGGGCCAGGGTGGGCGAGGAGATTCAGGGTGACAGCTTCGCCGACAACCAGCACTGGAGCAAAAGATATTCCTGTAGTCTAGGTCAAATGGAGGAACTCGGAATTCACACCAGAAACAACCTATCGTACTCTTCACTGCAGATAGCAAACTATCGCCATCATATATATGTCTTGGTGTGCTGTAGAATTACATGTACTCTTTGTGCGTTATGGTATCGAAGTTCTTTGCTTGAATAGTACTAAGTGAGGAGGTGATGTCAAGACAACTAAAGCATCCACCATCCAAATTAACCGGGAGCTCTATGAGCTTTCTAAAGTACTACGAAGCGCCCGACACTCTTTAGCTAAAGCTGTCCAATATGGCCATTACAGCATTACAGATCCACCATCAACCTAATCGGGATCTCATAAGCTTTAGCACTGGTACCACAATATACCCGACAGTCTTTTCCTAACGAAATAAATGATCCCTTTCCCGTCTCCGCAAGCAGCAAGGTTCCTACCGCCTACCGTACGCAGCTACCCGAACGCGACGTCGTAGAGTCCCAGATCTTGTTGCAGACAAAATTTATTTGATACTAATGGTCCTCAATTTCTTGCCCCTGATCCCACAGAACCTAGTCCTGAATTTCGACTGTTCTTTGCTTAAGCCTGGCCCCGGCTGGCTTCCGTAGATAATTTCCCTACTCTAAAACCCCCCTTATATGTAAAGTTAGGTTGAAACGTGGAAACGATGAAACGGAAAACTTCTTTTCTGTGACTCACTCGGAGCTCGTTCTGGTATAATACCGTAAAAGTATATCCCAGAACTGAGAGAAATACTGAGAGCCTGTACCTGTGGTAGTGGATCCTACAGGACGTATTGATCAAGGTATCCAACACCAGGCGACACCTGGTGTATGCTGGGTACGATCGTTCCTCTATACCAGTGACGACCTAGTAAAGGTCACCGCCTTGGCCGTAAGATAAATGAGGCTCGCACCTCTACTACTCACTGTTAAGATAACGTCGTTCGCACCTCTATTATCTCGAAAACGCACAAGTCCTCGAAATCGCTAGCTAGCTACCAGCCAGTACGTTCGAAAAAGCACAAGTCCACGGAAACCACGCTAGTAGTAGCTAGCTAGCTAGTAGCCAGTAGTAGCCAGTACATTCGAAAATCGCAAGTCCACGAAAACGAAAAAGAAAGTCATGTAACAAACTCACTATTAGGCATGGCTACCATGCTTATCAAACTAAGGTCAACTTTACTGAGCACGAACAATACAAAGATCCTCATGCAGACTGCCCATAATGGTGTCCTGCTTGATGGCAGCAGTAATATTCAAAACACTTCCTTTGTAATGCTCCTCAATCTTGGTGATGACCCAAGCTGGGGCTTTCTGAGCATTGACAAGTGTAGCCATGAGAGTCCAGAGTGGCTTCCTCCTGGAGTAGGTTGACTTGCAAGCCCTGATATCTTCAGCAGTGAAGTTCTTGGCTGGCTTGTTGCCACCAATACCATGCATCCACTCTTGCCAAGCAGAGCCAACAGTTCTGTACTTGGCTAGCTTGCAGGCCTACTATCAGCAGGGGTGGTGGCCACAGCTTGTCTGTACCTGAGCTAGTCTGGCCATTCCGGCGAGTCCTTTCCACAGTCAACCCATTTCTAAAAAGATTACACATCTACCTGATCAGGTGTTGCCATCCTTGGAGGCTGAAAGCAATCCTAAAAGCAAACAAAAATATAGAGTTAGCAGAAATAATAGCCATGGTTGCAATAGCCAACAGACACAAGTCCACACTTACCTGCAAATATTTCCATTAGTTTCGTCAGCTCCGCGCCAAGCCAAGTCTCCAACCAACCTCTCAAAGCAGCAGCCGAACTGTCGCGGGTCCTACCTTCCTGCGCAATGAGCTGCTGAGCTGGTTTGTGCTGCGCATATGGCGCCGCTGGTTCGGGAAGATGCATCCCTCTTTACCCCGAAAGCGATCTCAAGTTGGCTCCCGCATGCAACGCAGCCTACCGCAGCATTCTCAAGGCTGTCTTTTCGGTCGGCTCCATTTCTGGCCTGTGCGCTCCTCATTGCTGTGTTCTTGGATTCAACATTCGGATTTGCTGCAACTCTGGCAAGAGGAATGGTGCTACTGCTGACAAGCTGACATGAGGTCGCTGGAAGGCTCGTTTCTGGCGTGTTGATCTCTACATTCGCCTGAACAACCTGGATCGACGCCTCGTGCTGCGAAAAAGCTTTGCGTATGGGCGGCTCCTATTGCCTACAGTCTACACCCGGATGCCAAAGAGTGACTCCCGACTGGTGATTGAGCATGTGGTGCCAAGGACACATGCGTTCTTACGACGGTCGTCAACGACATTTCGCTTCACTTGGTCTCTCTTTCTGTGGCTGCTCTTGACGAATCTTGAGGAGGAGAGGATGGGCCTACCCGTTCGTGTTAGGATCCAACATGCGTACGAGCGCATAACGGCCGATCTTCCTGTTGGCGCCAACCCTGTGGTGAAAGTCCTCTCTCTTTTTGGACGCACAACACCAACGACCACATCAACGAAATCGGGCCGATGGAAACGGAAGGCGGCGGTGGCACGGCAGGTGGCACTACGAGGAACGACCGGCCAGGCAAGTCACTCTTCAAGTTGCCAATCAGGTCTCGCAGGTGACGGCTATGCAAACGCCAACAGCAGTCAACGACGAGGAGATTCTGACAAGGATGAT
>CAICTM010002103.1:0-18237 GCA_903772945.1 Seminavis robusta
CGATGTTCCAGTGAGCCTGCAGGTCGTTCGCATGTTCCAGTCAGTGGAGAAAGGTCAAAACACCGCAAACATAAGGAAAGACAGGGTAACACGTAGAGCCTGGTACTCCATGTACACGGTTGTATTCCCAGTTTCATGGGGAGCAGATACCTTTAGTACCGTAAAAAGTACCGTACTCCATTGCACCGCGGCCAGAGACACGACTCGACTCGCCTCAACTCAACTCGACTCAACTCGGCCCCACTCTTCTCTCCTCTGCATCACAGATCACAGAGCTACTCGTAGATTTTAGATATTCCCCTATCAATAGTGCAGAGCAAGGCACCTAAGGGTGGCAATTGAAATGCATAGTAGTCGATTGGTGCTGGAGTTGGACTTTGGCTGGTGTTGGTCCGCGAGAGGAGCCAGGGGAAGGCCAGGCAAATTAGTCTGGGGGCGGGTCCTAGCTATTGTTGTTTGGCGAAGGAGCTGGGACCTGGTGGTGGTCTAAGAGTGAGGACTGGAGTGTTCTCTCCAGAAGGGGCACCGGGCCCCACAATCGGTCTGGGGGTGGTCCAGGGATGGGTCCAGGGATGGGTCCTGGAGTCAGTCGTGAAGTAAAGATGAGGAAGATTTTCTGGAGTCTCACCTTCAACTACATGTAACTGTGTCTCTGGCGCTTGGCAGGTCGCTCCTTGGACTTACGATCTATTTGAGGCCCGCTTGTTGTACAGGCTGAATCCAAACTATCGAGACAAACGCAAGCCCGCTCCCGGTAAGACATTCGAATGCGAACCGGAACCTCTTGGAACGTTCCTTGAAAAGACTTAGAGGACTCGTATTAGCCTCAACCCTAACCTCAACTGACATCACTCGGATCGATCGATCCGATCCAAGCCATGCACTAGCTAGTACATACACCTCTTCTTTCATTATTCGATCGATACCTCTATCTTTACTCTATCAAGATGATGCTTCCTCCTCTTCTTTACAGCGGCTACTCCTCTTAACAAAGGCTACTACTCACCACCATGACAGGCTCCTCTCGTTTGGTGGAAACTAGGAGCAGCGGCAGCCGCTCGACGGATTCGGTTGACGACGGATCGATGACTTCTTTCAACCATGACGCCTCCTCTTCCACAGAGCGACGACGCCTCTACCACAACAAGCGACTACTACTAGAGCGACAAGCGACGCCTCATCAACGGCACTGGCAACAAGTTTCTTCGGTTCGGCGGATTCGATTCTGTCTTCTTCCTGATTGAATCGTCGTTTCGGTATTTCTTTCGGTGGCACGGAGCCTCTGTCACGCCGCGACCATGAGGATCGCTTCCTCTTCCACGGAGTGACGAGTCCTATGACACTACTACTACAAAGGAACAAGCGACAGCCTCTCTACTACTGCTTCGAGCAATTGACTGACTACAAATGTGAAATCTGCACAATTTTTGCCATGGTTGAGCCAACAATCTCCTTTGAATCTTTGGGATGGGTGCTCCAGTCTTCATGCAGAGCCACCCCCTTCTCTACCAGACTCTACAGTGCAGATTGAGTGCTGAGAGTGAGGACAGGAACACCTTTCCCATGGAGAAATGCATGGCAGAATGACAACAAAATGGAATCCAAGCCTGACTTTTCCTGGATGCTCCATAGGAAACCTTGGAGATAGCAAATCCTTTTTGAGGGGTGGCTCTGTGAGTGTGTTGGGGAGCTAGTTCTAGAAAAGGATTTGCTATCTCAATGTATTGGTAAAGCTAATGGCCATTTGGTCAACTCTGTTGCCATGGTGATAAAATTCATTTTCTTTTCTTCAATCTGTTCTTTGCGGGAAGCAGTTATTGCTATGCAGGATTCACAAAATGACCACTTCTGTTAGAAATGACCGCTTTTGATTTCGGTTTGGCCAAAACGAGAATCCATTTTGACACCTGTCAGCGGTAAAAGAAGTCATCCTGTATTATTGAGAGAGGCGCTGGGCGCGCCATTCGGGCTAATAGAGCTGTCGAGCGTCTGAGTTGGCCCACTCTGCACACGTAATAAGAAACAGATCTGAAGCGGAAGCCACTCGAGTAGTTGCTTGCTTGTACAGGGCCTGTAGATTTCATCTGGCTTTTGCCCAATTTGGAATTGGATAGGGTATCGGTATCAGATTGACACAAAAGATACTTTTGCGCATTGATACGCCTACATACCGTGCATTACGTCTGCTTTGAAATCTTGCAACCCAAATTATCATTGAACCCAACCCTTCCAACCGCCCCGCATTCATGATGATGGTGTTGAATCGATTGGCGGTCCTGCTGTTGCTGGGCGCCCAAGTGGAGGTCGCCAGTGGATCATTCGTGGTCAATTACATGGCCGAGTTTACGTATTTTCGAGGATTCTTTTGCTTCGGCCCGGACCCAGTGCTAATGGCCGTCTGCGAGAACGGTCAAATCGAGGCTGGGGAGACGTTGCCGGAAGAAATTGTTTGTGAACTCGTGGAGGATTCGAATGATCTCCCACTAGATGCTGCTTCTGCCGTACGCTGCACCATGGGCAGCTGCGACGGGGAGTCTTCTTGCAGTGATGATTCTTGGAGAACCATTAGTGATCTCAGTAACGGGAACTTTGGCGTGATTCACTATACTTGCACGGGAGAGACGGCCCAAGACGTGGGATCCTACTTTGCCTACCTCAACGAAGGAACCGGAGGTTGTGCAGCTTCTACTAGTATTTGGCTCGACAACTTCAACTTCCACGTCGCTCGATTGAGTGTTTGGTGCCCGCCTTTTGAAGGCGTTGAGGACTTTGTCAACGAGGATACCTTCACGGAATGCTCACAAGGGTTTGCTAGGCCCGAAATCCTCTATTCAGGACCGTTTGATGCCCTGAACTGTATCTCGGGAGACAACTGCGAGTTCAGCAGCTGCGACGAAGTCGACTATGGAGATCTCAAAGTGCTTGCCAGTCCCCACATGTATGAGCACTGCATCCAATCTGACGCTGTGGTTCCGCAGATTCAGGAGCCCCAAGTCGAGCCTGCGCCGATGCCGGGCACCTATTCTGCGACGTTTGCCGCTTCCTTTGGTTTCTTCATGGTAGATGATGAGTATTGGTTCGACAAATCTGGTTTGTGCAGCGCCGAGACGCCCACTACATCCCTCAGGATCGTCTGCGAACAAGGTGGGACGATCTCTTTCCGAGATTCTTCCGCCCCCACGATGACTTGCGATCATGACGGAACTGATACCAGTGCCTTGATCTGTCAAGACACAGAACCCCTTAGCAGAGGGGATTCGAATTTTGGCACAGATACCTCGACCTACTACAACTACTTCCAGCAAATCGAATATGTACGCAAGCCCCCATGGTCCCATTTCTTCCTCGTCTCGTAGGTTTGCATTGTCTTTGTCTAACTAATACTGTCTACGCTGCTGCAGGAGTGCTCCACTGAAGACTTTTATCCTACCACAACCATTACCTATGAGCAGGAAGAGCTGACATGCTTGGATTTCTATAGTACGGATACCTTCGTGCGCCATGCGCTTCAGCTCGGATTGTACTGTGGCGGTCAATTTACAGGACAGTATTACTACGAAGACACATTCGCGGAGTGCCAAGACGCTGAAAACGAATTTATCTATCTCGACGAAGACGCCGATCGCTATATTATCGGAGAGGAGCCCCGCTTTACATGCCTGGGCGTGCCTGAACTATTGGACTACGAAAGCTACCAGTATGACCGGGAAGCTGATGGCGACTACAACGAATGGATGGAGAATAGAGGAATCCAAGCTACGATTACGTCTCTTACGATTCAGTCGGAGGCAACATATCGATTTCCGGGAACCGATGCTGCTAATTGCCTTGACTTTACTGCTTCCTCTTCGTCTTCAGCGGCTTCAGCCGCTGAAACGCCTTCGGAGATGCCCACTACCCCGAACAATGCCACGGGCACTTGTACTGACACTCCCAATTGGGCTGACAGCGCTAACGATACTTGCACATGGTATGAGGACGGAGACAATTGTGCCGTATATGGGTCCGGCAATGCTGGAGCCGATGGAACCACTGCGGCTGAGAGCTGCTGCGTCTGTGGAGGCGGGACCATGGTCTCGTCGGTGGTCAAGTCTGGGAAAAAGTGGTACGATTGGTTGCCTGGTGAGTCCGGATTTGGATTCTAAATGGTTGCAATTGACATGAGGATGATGAAAGCCGTCGTCGAAGCCTCCCAGCTGTCTTCCACTGCAGTGCAATGCATGTATGTATAAGAGTTACATATAAGTAGTATTTCGTGAGATCTGCAGCATTGTTGCTGTTTGGTCGCATCTCTAGTCCGCTGTCAACCTTCTTCCATTCGACGGGAGAGTCGCTGAACATGGCCATGCCAAATCGCTTGCATCTCCTGGTAGGAACAGGGAAAACCACTGGAGTCGTCTGGATTTCCCTGATCCCTGCAATTAAAACTCTGTATCTAATATCCCTACATCGCGGCCACGCCCATCACTGGTGCGGACGGCAACAGGCGGTGGCATCGGGCGAGTCCTACAAGCAGCCTAAATGAGTGCTGATAAACCACCGTCAGGGTTGATATGATTGACTCGACTCCTTTACAATCGAATCGAATCTGTTCAACCAGCCACATGCATTAGACCCATATTGGCTGGCTGGTCAAGGAGTGGGACCTCGTGGTGGTCCTCTAAGAGCGAGGACCGGAGTGGTTCTGGCCCTGGAGTTGACCCTGGAGTGGGGACTGGAGTGGAGACTATCTTATCTCTGCGGGGCAGCGCTGCGTCCAGGGTTGGGTCTAGTAGGTGTTGGTCCCGGTGATGGTCCTGGTGTTCACTCGACTCGATTCTGGCCTGCCTCTACACCTTCAACCACAAAGTCTGGCAGAGGGCAGAGTGAAAGTGCAAAGGAGTGGAGGCGGTTTTTCGTTTTTTTTCGTTTTTTCCCTTCAGCGAAAGGAGCATCGGGCCGGGGTGGCTTTCCTCATCAAGTGCGTGAGGCCATGTTGATGTTTGACCTTTGACATCCCCTTTTGACCATCATAGGTGTCATACTTGACACCGGTGAAATCTTGATCATATTACATGTAGCTGTTCCCGAGGAAGGCACTTGAGGTTGGACCTGTGGCAATCGAGAGCAGTGTAAAGCGGTGAAAGGCAGAAATCTGATTGGCTAGTCAAGCTAATATGTCAGCAAATACGTCAGCAAATATTCAAAATACTTAACGTACCATTTATAACTCGTAGCCCGTACAGGATGGTACCAGCACGGTAGACCTACTGTAGACAGAGGTGCGCAAATAAATAATGACTGCACATTGCATGCTTGTGCCGGTACTGGTACCGGTACAGTACAATATTACACCACAGCGACTCCTCTGCATCACAGAGCCATGAGCTGAGCTATGGTACTCGTGTACTCGTACTCCGAGTAGATTTTAGATGTTCCCCGATCAACAATAGTTTCAGAAGGCAGCTGAGGAGCTGAGGGTGGCAATTAATTGAAGTGCGTAATAGTCAATGGGTGCACAAGTGGCTGCGCACGGCAATCCACAGCTCTCCACCAGCCACACATCACAACACAGAGACTCCTCTGCATCGCTGAGCTACCGTAGCTAGATATTAGTTGTTCCCTCACTAATAGTCCAAAGTCCAACAGCCACTGGTTGGTAGTGTACACCTGCATTGTAGCTGTACCACAGCTCTGGCAATTGACAAGCATTGTGCTTGACGCTTGACGAGTGCAGTGCACGAGCGCCACACGGAATTCCAGAACCTCCACTGAAGCAACTATGTCTGGATTTCTTTGTAAGCGTTGGCCGTCCCTTCCACACGCTTGACTCGACTCGACTCACTGCGTAGCTCTGCGTTGGGATCGGACAGGTCTGTCTTGCGCAAGACCAACGCCTGAGGCTGCTCGGAGTTCTGCGGATGCAACAACGAAGATTGATCGTACAGAACTCACGATAGTAGTGCTGTTACGGTAAAAGAGAAGGCTATCCTTAAGCCTCTAGAGCTCTCATTTAGAGGCGCTAGTTAATGATCAGTCCCATTGTTGATCTTGCTCGGACATTTTGTTAGAAGTAAAGCGTGTGGACATGTTCTAAATCTATTTGAATACTAACCCCTCCATGCACCTTCCTAGCCATTATCGGTCCTTCAATGACTTGATATTAATTCCTTTGGAGCAGAACAAGAGCCCATGAGCCCATAGATTTAGCAATTATGAAAAATGTCCAAGATGCAAGATTCCTTGGCCTTCACACAAGAATCGAATCGTCATTCGGATCCAACAAGCAAAATCACTGTAGGAAGTTCTGTAGTTATGCAGAAGTGCTCTTAAGGATTTCTTCAAGGGGCAGTCATTAATTCCAGGATCCAGCTACCCAGCAGGACCTTGCGCGCACTCCCCAAACAAAGCCAAAGAGCTGCCAAAGCTCCACCACTTCTTTCTCTTCCCATACTTCAAAACTTATAACCTCGTACATCTATCTGACAGCAGGATGTGTACTATCCGTAGCCAACCAGCTCTCACCATGACCGACAATGAAAAACCTCCCTCATGTGCAGACCGCGAGGAAGGAAAGGAACAACTAGGCCCATTTTTGTGGCTTGACGATGGCGACGAATCGGTTTCGTCTTTGGAGTCAATGGCGTCCTTTGAAGGCGACGATGATCATCTGCTCGGAAACGACGAATCAGCTCGTGAGAATCCACAACGACTCGCCCCACGTAGAAAGACCAGGACGAGTGCACTCCGTCGTGTAAGATCGTTGGATGACACGGTCTCCCCCACCAGCGTTGCCAGAGTGACAGTCGCTGATCACACATCTGGCGCAAGGGATCGACCGAACAGGAGATGGGGCTCGAGCGGGAGATTGACGACGACCGGCAGTCTACACACCAGCTCTAGTGAGCCCATGGCTCAGCTTTGTGAACGGTTGGGAGCTCAGAACCTCGGAAACGGCAACTACACTTCGGCGAGTTGCCGAGATGTCACAAGGTGGAATGGGGGACAATGCCGCCAGACGATTCAGGAATATGGATCTCCCGGGACACCGAATCGCAGGAGTAGGGGCAGAGATATGCTTGCAGGCAAAGCCATACCTCGTTGCTCCACGGGAACTCATGCTACAACGTCCAGCAACCACAGCAGCTCCGCCTCTTCGGGTGCCGTAGCAGCTGGTTTGGAATCTCCAGCGACCACCCATGCTAGCAACACTCGATCACGAAAGAGGTTTTCCTCGAGCATGGTCAATCCAAAACTGACCGTGGCAGATACCAGCGGCCTTCGCCGCAGGCGCGGGGCACGCGACATGCTTCAAAGGCGACAGCAAAGCGAACGAAGTCTCATCTCGAAAGGCCGTCTTCGGTCTCTATCCAGTTTTGATTCGCCTCGATTGCCTTCTCGTAAAACGACCAACGACAGTATGAGCAATGAAGCCATCCGGGCGGTTGCGGCTGCCTTTGAGAAAGCAACGGCTGCATAGATGTACATAAACCTGCAAAATGCGCAAACAAATTACAACAAACTAGCTACCGAGACCTACGCATCGTTGTTTTCTATGGTGTCGTTTACTAGCTAGCTACGTAGCTAGTACCGGTGCTCTAGTAGAGGAGTTCACCTCGGTACGTACCGGCCGCGGACTCTGGTGTATGTGCATACAATTGCTACTAGTGCGAGCCACCGGCTAGCCTATCTACCGGTATAGCTACGGTGCCGTAGCCAGCTGAAGTCGTGTCATGATGTGAGTTTACGAGGCAGACTTTTCAGGCAGGTAGTTAAGGCAATTATGGGGTTAACCTTAAATATTTCTCTTCAATACTACCATAAGAGCTACCATAAGTAGAATCTGTAATAATTATTAATATTACCATATCTACCGGTACTAGTACCAGAATATCGTACTAAAGGTGTGCCGGTACTACTAGTACAGTAGTACCTACCAGACGACGGAACGATGGCAGCTTGAGGTGAGCAACATTGATCAGAGTTGATGCAACCAGGCATGACACAGGCATGATCGAACACGGCTTGTCACAGGTTCCCAGCTACCGGTAGCCAGTACCGGTATCCTTGGGACGGTCAGAGGAGGCGGCCAGCAAGAGCTGAATGATTCGATTCAATCAATCGCGGGCCCATGTCAATCGTACACCCCTTGTACGGCCGGGTGTACAAGTCCTGTAGTTCTCGGGGCTCCATCGAACACACCCCTCTTCCCTTGAAACACTTCTGTTGAAGAAAGAATGTGCAACAATCATGTTTTAAAAGGTCCTCGGTCATCCCCCGAAAGATCGTACAGGGAACCCTGCTTGGGAGGGCAAGAAGCTTGCTAGCTGCTTGCGGAAGGGAGAACCGCAAGAATCGAACGACGAGAGGCTCAGGAATTCTCGCGTTCATCTGGCTGCTTCCTCCCAGATTCTACGAGCTATGTCGCGAAGGCGTTCCTTCTGAACTGACCATCGAAATCTTCATTCTCATGTCGCAGAGATGCGACTACTTACTCCAGAGCGACTCCAGAGTACAAAGGAAGGCATTACGAGTACTGCCCAGGCAGCTCGGCGATCCTGTTAATCTAGTTTTCAAGAAGAGTTTGCTTACTTTGCTTGCACCTTGTGCTGGTCATACGATTCTAGCAAAAAAGTGACTGAACTATTAATGAGTTCGTTGTAAGTTTGGTGGCTGATCACGGATGCTTTGGCCATCAAGCAAGCAAACAACAGAAAGCAGAAGCTTGCCACAAAGAGGAAGCAAGCAAACCACCACCACTCGAAATGTAGGCATTTCCTGATGACTTCTTATGGCAAGCCGAGTTTCTATCCGACTACATCCCTTTGAAGATTCTCCGCAGCTCTCTACGCCTACTAGTCCAGCTAGCTAGTAATAAGTTTCTTTGCGGTTCGCGGGGGTGGGTTCGATCCACCGGAGCGGTGTCAGATGGCTGACAGGGGAGTGATGTACTAAAAAGACGATGCCCCAGCTAGTAGAGCAGGCCTTCTTACGGTACTAAATAATGCGGTACCAAAAACCGCCTCGATCTTGCAAAAACTTCGGATGGCAGAGCCGATGGCAGACTGAATGACTGAATGAGATTATCATCTATCTTTGACCAATGAGATGACGGACTGAATGAGATGACAGACTGAAGAGATGGCTCAGATAGATGCTGTTGTCCTGTTGATCTTCTCGAGTTCTCAAGTACATGTACTGTACTCTCTAGGCTGTTCAGTGGTGGTCGCTCAGATTTAGGCATTTTTAAAGAATGGTGGTCGTGGTATTTTCAAAGGCTGCGAATTTGATTTTCGTGGAGCAGCTTTTTAACCTCCAAGTGAGGAACTAAATATAGTACACCCCGAAACATTGATCTGATTAGCCCCCCCACATCCCTTGGTCAATCCCATCATCCCCATACCGATAGTAGCGACAGCTCTGCGAACATCAACTCTAAAGCCAGCTATCTACTAGCTAGTACTAGCACCAGAAGGCGGGGTAGCCATGCCCCAATTAGAGTTAGTATCTAGAATGAAAGTTGTGTAGACCATTTGTTGGAATTTTCCACGCGCCGTATGGTTGTCAGCCCAAGAAAAGGAAGTTGTGAAAACAACCAGAAAAAAGCCACTTGCTAGCCATCCCCTTTGGTCAGCATCTTGGTGGTGTTTGGTAGTCCTGTGGTGGTCCTGTGATGTACATGTACAATGCACATGTACTAGTACTAGTATGTATTGAAGCAAGAAGCAACTCTTCTATTCTGATTACTAGTAGCTTCGGGGTGGTCTTTTGTTTAGTTGTTAGGGGGGCTTCAATAACTTATAGCTACACTATAACAGGTACTAGTACGTTTAAACGTTGTTGGGCCCAACGTCCCGACTCCCATGCTTGACTGTACTCATTTAGTATAGTAAAGGATACTTCATATTGAAGTCTACAATTCGAGATTTAAGGAGGTGAAGAGAATGACTTCAATCGCATTTAAAATTTTCGATGACTTTCGCCAATGATCCAAACGTAACTCCCGCAGCTCCCAATAGTGAAATTCTCTGTTCTGTGTGTCCTTTAAGTTTCACCACCCCAACCATAAGTATCGTAATCATGATTACTAAAGAAGTGGTTCTCGAAACAACCTAGTCTGGTGCCAGGTCGCTACTGTGGAGTGCACTGTGCACTGACAGTGCCACGGTACCGTAAGGGCAGCGAGAGGGAGCATCAGAGAGGGGCTTTTTTCGAATGTTCAGTCTCGTCCAACATCCAAACACACAATTTCAGCTCGAAGGATCAAAGCACAAACATTCCATCAACCACAGCCAACAAACTTGAAAGAAACTAAAGCCATGAGCATCCAAAGTGATATCTCCTTTGACCTCTTTTTGAATCAGATGCATGACTCCATGTCCTCTTTGGGATCGGACGTAACCTTTGAGGATGATGTTGAGGAAGATGTCAGCCCTTCTCAACGTCGCCTTTCACATGCCAACATTCAAGTTCCTCGCACACCACTTCAGAAGCAACGATCCGTTCGTCGACCCAACACTTGCGGAGCAGTCGATCGGCAAAGATGCTTTGGTAGCAAGCCACGCCCACAACTCGAGACAAGAGGGGACATTGCCACCAAGTCCCTGAGACATTTGCTGGATACATCAATGCACAAGGAACAACGTCGATCCATGAGAGGCAACTTCAACCTGGATGGATCGAACCACATGGACAAGAGCGTCCACAGCCAGAGTTTGCGAAGGAAGGTTCTCCCTCGCCAGATGGAACGTCTCTCCAAGATGGCTGCATCCTGCGACACGGACACTACTGCAGACTGCAGTATGCGATGGGCGGCCACATCTGTTCGGACCGCTGGTGACCTTGCAGCAGCAGATGACTCGACGACCGCCCCCAGGGCTCCACAGAGGCAGAACAGTCGCGAAGTGGAGACTGTTGTTCGCAAGAGCCCAGTGCCAACGCCCAAGAAGAGACAGCTACCGCGACGTGTTCGGACTTTGGATGGCAGCGGACACAGTGCTACTGTTGGAGTTGCTGCCCCCTTTATGAAGAGGCTGCCACCACGGAAGTCCAGCAACGGCACCGCGGCAACGGCTGCCAGCTCGTTTTGCGGTTCCTTGGCTACTAGTCGATCATTCGGCGAGGAACGTGATGTCGTCGCTCCCCTCAAGTTGCCTGCATTACTCGCGAAGAAGCCTGATGTGCTCCGAAAACCAGTCCGACAGGTGAGCACTGGTGAAGCGCCCAAGATGCCTTCCTTCACAATGCTCAAGAAGCCTGTAAGGCAGGTCAGCACCGGGCAATCGCCTGTTGTCCCGATTCTCGCCTAAGAGGGCTACCTGTACCTGAAATCACCAGGATTTCCCAGTATTAGCAAGCAGTTTCTTTCATAAACAAAACAAATACAGTTGCCACCATAACAATGCATTCCAACGTCTTCTTTTAGTTAGCTAGCTAGGCACGAAGCCCTGCAGCCCGCGCCCTGAACTCCATGATCCTGCTGGCTAGTAGGACAGAAAACCCAACATGGACAGAGACATTGCAACAGCTGGTGGCTGCAAGGTACTCAACTCTCGGCCTGTTTCAGCTACTAAAAAAATGATTGTTCATCAAGGGGAATGACTGCCATGCTATCGAGGACTGACCAGCAAGACTCCACGGGAGGATCGGAGTTGCGATAGCTGGATACATTCATCTACTAGTATCAGCTTATCTATCTATCATCTACCTCCTGGTATCCTGCAGTGGTCGGGGGTGGAATGTTCCTCTTCGTAGTAGTAAGGAACAACGGTACGGAGCAATAAGCAACCTAGTAAACTGAACCAGTAGCTAGCGAAAAAAGAAGCAAGAACACGTAGTTGGCAGTTGGCTGTTGCAACTCATGGACCTATCCTTGCACTCGGATCCCAGCGAGGGTCCAGGGCCGGAAACGAATGCATCCTCCGGACTTATATCCCTTGCTTGGCTGGTAGTACATCATGATACCGAGGGCACATACGGTACAACCACAGCAGAAGAAGTCATCTGGATGGCTGGCAATCTACAAATCAGACTGCAAGAAGCTCCTCAAGACTTTCAACTTCTTTGTTTCAAAGCCAGCCCACTTCACAACTTTCTGGGATGTTCTTGGACCAGTAATTGCAAGCCACGGCAAGTTGTATTCATGAGTCAGGCCCCAAGGAACTTCTGGACTGTGGGATCATTATTTGGAAAATGGCTTGAGCATGATCATGGTACAGGTTTTGTATGCACTACTTACAGCCAAGGATCTTGGTGATGGCCACTGATGAGCGGATTCGATTCAAGTATGCAAGGTGCGAAGATGCGAGCAGAGCTGCCGAACCTGGAAGCTAGACTACCAGGACCAGGTACAGTACCTGGATGCCTTTGCCCTCGTCATCATGGTGTTGGGTGGGTCCCCACAGCTGTCCCCTAAACTGATACCAGTGATCTCCAATCGGAGAAGCTTGCTACTTTTGCTTGTGTTTACCGGTGTAATGGTTGCCGGTATTGATGAACCGAACAGGTGTACGCTCCATAAATCTTACAAGTGCCTTCCTTCTTTTCTCCCTTCCATATTCTTCTCTTCACAGGTACTGCATCAAGTTGCAAGGACTATGAGTCACACGACAAGAGCAAGGGCAGAGAATGACAAATAGCTTTTGAGGACACTTCCCCGGAAAGAAAAGCTTGAATCGCCACTTTGGTTTCCTTGCTTTTTAAGTCCAGCGAACGGCCATGGAGACTTGTAATTGGGGCCATTACATAATGAGATCTTCTAAGGCGGAGGAGTTTACGATTTAAGTCAACACGTTTGGAGGTCGTGGAGACATTGAGATGGAGTATTGTGCCAATATAAATACTTTGATATTAAGAAACATCGCTGCTTGGGCAAATGGCAATGGCAGCATGCTAATGAACTCCGACTGGACCAGGATGTTTTATTCCCTACTAGCCAGTAGACTAGTCTAGCTAGCTAGCTACCAGGTACTCTAGCAGTAGCCAGACGACACCATAACATGGTGAGAAATGATTGGAGGGCATGTTTTCTACCCTAGGATGAGCCACACAGGATCAGGTCTACTGCGAGACAGCCAATAGGATGCTATTCTGGGTCTTTCTCAGGTCAGCCAACTACAGTACTTTCTCATTTTTAAAAGTAAACCGAGTCGTTTCATCTCCTCGATCATGATGCTGTTTTTTGGGGAGGCAATTAATACTACATGTAACTAGCTAGTACTACCGGTAACCAACATTAGTCTACCTTCTGAAAAGCTTTGAAGGTACTTCTCCTGAGTACAGTAGTACCAGTACTATACATGTTCCAGGTCCGGTATTGCCATGCGGAGTCCAGTGAATATGAATCTTATAAATAAGGTATAAGCATGGCATTTATGAAGGGAATTGTGTGAATGAACTGGCACATACAGGTTCAGAAACAGATGGCTGCACGAAGACGCGAAGGCTGCCATTATTTATTTTGTACCACTGTGCACTGTGCAGCTACAGTCGTACCATACTGTGCACTGTTTCCTTTTGTTTTTTAGTCGTCCGAGTACCGTATCTGGCACTCTGCTCTGACGCTCTGACTACGGTAACTAACTAAAGACTGGCAGAGTCTTTCTTGCCTTCTGGTGCAAGATGAACTTGCAACTCGCAACAACGAATGGTCAAATCCTCGTGACCCTTTCATCACAGCACCGGTTCGCCGTTGTTCGGCAACAGGAAGGCAAAGGTGCGCAATTAATGATTGTCTCATTAGCTGAAAAGACGTCTATCAAAACAACATATCAAAAACAAATCAAAACCATGAGGCACAGTACCAGTAATGAAGGCCCTGCTTCGGGGCAGATCGTTAGTTTCCCCACCGATGCTTCACTGAACGACTCTTTGAGCTCCTTGGGATCGTTCATGTCGTTTGAAGACGAATCGGAGCAATTCTCTGTTGAGATCCAGGTCGAGTTTGAGGTGGATATGCAAGCAATTCCTAGACTAGGGCCCATCAAGAAGCGATCCAGACCTCGATCTTATGGCCACCGGATCCCCACCACCCCCGTCTCCATGGGCGGAAGCCCGCTCTCTCGAACTCATTCTTCTCCTGACCTGGCAGAAGGAGCAAGTCCCAGAGTAGCTCTTCCGTCCAGATGGAGGAGCAAGAGTTGTGAATCCAGTCCTGCCGCTCCGCAACGATCCTCACGAAGACTCATGGGTGGTAACGGCAGAGCTCGCCCCACCATTGCCACTGGCAAGGATGCGACGAGCGACAGTCTTGATTGTGGCAGCGCTCACAGCGCCACCAGCCTAAAGCTCAAGAGTCTCTTGCAACAGCAGCAACTTGCTTCCTCACGGTGGGCTCCCGATGAATCGCACGGCGGCGGCAACAACCAGAACAACAACAGTAGCATCAGTGGAAGGTGGCAAGATTCGGTTGCCACCTGTAATGAAAGCGTGTCTCGTTGGAGTACTTCGTTTACATCCTCGCAAATGGATCAACTCTCCACGAAACCACGATTTCCACGCCGCAAGACTAGCGGGCTCATTGTGGGAGGAACCATGGTGAATACAGACAACGTCAAGGCAGCCGCTGGCAAGAACACAGAGTGGCAGAGCAACAACGGCAGTCAAAACATGTTTCACAACAGCAGTGGGGGTAGTCAATGGGATTTGACAGATACCACAGCCACAGAGACGGCTTCCTTTGCCACTGGACGGGCGACAACGGGGTCGTCCGCCATTGAAGACTTTTCCACGGAGAGTGCTGGCTCTAGATCCACAAATAAGGTTGAGGTGGACTTTGGCAGCTTTGTGCCCAGCACCCCCGAAACCCCGTCTGCTGCTGTCCCCAGGACCACCAGACCCAGGCCTCAACTGCCAAACCGTCAAAAGAGTTTCCGAAGGGGCATGAGTATGGCATTGGTCGCCAAGGCGGCTTTTGTCAACAGACGAGCCAAGTTTGTCAAGCAAAGGAGTGAACCTTCACTACCGGATCGACAAGCGAGTGATTTGACATTGACATCCAGGGCGTCATCCTGTATATCCGAGGACGACACGACTGCTTCCGGTTCCGACCAGAAGAAGTCTAGCTATCGAAGGCAGCGGTCCATGCCCTTGCCATACGCTAGGATCTCGACGAAATCTGAGGAGAAACCAGTTGTCAAGACAAGCGCTCCTGCACCCACTTTGGTGCAAACGTATGGGCTAGCAGACCTTCGAAAGCAAAAGAGTCTCTCCTGCCTTTCCATCGATGTCCCTCATCTTCCCGAACGACAGGTTAGCGAAACGTCGACATTGCTGGGCGACTCAAGTCGTGACAGAGGCACCAACACTGGGGCCCTCCAAAAGCAAAAGTCACTGTCGCATCTTGCACTGACTTTACCGCGGCGGCTACCCAGCGAAGCATCACTCAGGTCTCTGAACCCCGGCGAAAGTGACAGCCCTGAAGAAGCATCCGACAGCAGCTCTTACGAGGGCCTATTGGACTGTTCCACCAGAGTAGTTCTTGCTGGTCCACCTTCACCACCCAAAAGACAAGTCAGCCGAGAGTTTAGCGGCCACAGCAAAAGTAGTAGCCATTCGAAGACAACAACAACTCGTCTTACAAATATGAATAGTACTCCCAAGGTGCCGCAGGTTCTGGACGATACACCAATCGTCATAACGGCAGAAAACCGGCGCCTGTCTTTGACCAAGCAATGGAGCGAGCCAAATGCTTTGTCGCTCAAGAAGCTCATGTTGGAGACTCGGGAGCCGCCAGCATCGGATTGTCGGTCTCTGGATTCTCTGCTCTTGCTCGAACGACCGAATAAACGACAGGCGTTACTGGCATCATGGGGACAAGGGGACCCACATGACGCCTCAACACCCGACTTGATTGCGGAGTGCGGGCGACTATTCCTGCCACTGGCGCAACATCGGTTGCCCCCAGAACGGTCTTGCTCTTGTTCTGGAGGTTCAGCCTAGCAAATAGCTAATATTTCAGCTCAAGATATTTTTTCTTCCTTCTTGCCTTCACATGCTAGTGCTAGAGTACGCGCGAGCCTGTTGCTTTCCGTTCCGCCTCTAGTGCTTGGCTTCGTGTTCTCCCGCTTGTGTAACCCGCATCATTGCAAATGTGAGCCTGTTGCCTTCCATTCCTCCGATAGTGCTCGGCTTATTGTTGCCCCGATTGCGTAGCCTGCCTCATCGAACCACCAACCAGCCTCATCGCTACTGGCTGGTTCGATGCTGCCCACAATACTAAGGTTGCATCGTTGGCCTTGAATTTGTCAACTCCCTTTCCTCGTGCTTTCCAAAACCCACGGAATGGTTGAATTAATTGCTTTCCTCGTGCTTTGCAAAGCCACTGATGGCGAGTTGTGGACCTGAGATGGTTTGAGAGCAGCAGAACCTTCAGATCGTGATGGCACCGGTACTGGTTGCGCTACCGGTAGGTACATGTACCTAGCTAGTACGACTGTAGTCTACTGGGTAGTCCACCGGTACATGTACCAGGTACCAGTGCGAGACGATCATGGGTGGGTGCACCACCGGTAAGCAGAAGCGACGTGTCCGGTTGGCACGGGTCCCGGCACAGTATTTACCGGTAGGTAACTCTGCTGCATTACATGTACACACTCATGTCAGAACCCATTTCAGTTCAGAGAATGAATGAGAATGTTATTTGTTACGATGGTAACCTAGCGAGCTACTAGCTAGTGCTAGTACCTGGTAGAATCCATCAGCTGTTTGTTAGTGGATCGCCTTTGGATTGAGTTGGTTGGGCTGAAGCAATCTGATTGTTGAAGTTTTGTTTCCGATTGGCTCCCAAGGACGATTTACACTGCACTCAACGATCAAGAAGCAATCCATGCACCAGATGGTATTCATTGGCACTTGCTGCAACATCAAACCAACCGCCAAGGCAGTGTCACCAAATCATGTCCTTCTCCAAAGTCACCTGATCCGCTGTATGAATGGCTGGATTCCCGAAAAATAAAAATGCTCCCTCCGGTGTATTGCATGCAATCAGGTCAATCACCGACGCCTGCGTTCCAATTGATCATATCTTGAACGAATAAATCAGGAAGCTCGATTTGATGGTGTGTCATGGCTATCATCAGTTTATCTACTGGTAGCTATTTTAATTAATAGGAAGCTAGAATGATTGAAAGTTGACCTGCCCCTACCGTACTGGTACCAGTAGCAGGCATCAGACCCTGCAGTCGTACCGGTACGGTTGTCACTTCAAGCTTCGACAAGTTTCATGTCATAGAGTGCTGCTGGCTTATTTGCCCAGTATCGCCAAGGCTGACGAAGGCCAGACGATACCAGCAGCAAAACGCTGAAGAGTAAACTCCAGCAGCTTCTCCCATGGCACACAAGCAACTTGTTGACCCCGTCCATCAAAGGTGAACGCTGCGAAGGTGAGATGACCTCGAGCCTCTTTGGAGTTGATGTTTGATTCACGTGTATGGACACAAGATAGATGATTGATGATGTTCTGAGTTTCGTCCAGAACCTTGTGGAAAGTAGAAACCAACTCACAAATAAATGTCGTCTTCCTTTGCTCGATCGGGTCTCTCTTTGCCTTTCCCTTCGAATCTTTTGACACCATGGTGATCGTCTCTGTGTGTGATGCGATGGGCTCATGGCGGTGCTGTTTCCTGTGGACCAAGCAGAGCAGAAATTATTGCCTCAAATTCGGAACAAACACTGCAAAGTCAATTAATTGATGCACCATGAGCGATACTGTGGACATTCCGTTGCCCACAGAAACAGACAATCTTTTGAATATTCGAGATGTGGATGCGCCTCCCGTACCCGTGCCAGCACCGGCAGTGGATATGAATGCGGGCGGAAATGCCATTTTGGACATGATGGATGTCAATCCAACTCCTGTGAACATGGGGGCTCCGGCTCCTGTGGATTTTGGGACTACTGTCAGCCAGCACCTCACGACACACGAGCATCCTCATCATCAACAACAACAACACCCAATGGCATCGTTGCAGCATCAGACCATCCAAGTCCAGGGTCAATCTCTCCAACTGCCAGAACCCGCCAAGGCAGGGGAAGATCAAAACGAGCCATATGGAATGCCACAACAGCAGCAGCAGCAAGCCCCTCCTCCTCCAGCTGCGCCGCCGATTCAGGTATCGAATTCCGAACCACAGGACCAATCCCAGCAACAAGACATGCAACCTACGCCTCATGCAGGTGAACTCGTGGCGGCTGCCGCTTCTGTCGCCATATCGGCCCTCAACGCCTCCTTTGATACGGGTGCTGGCGCCTCAACTAATT
>CAICTM010002104.1:0-18212 GCA_903772945.1 Seminavis robusta
CAAACTCTCTTACCGTGCCGTATCTAGCTAGCTAGCTACCAGTAGCACATGTAGCCTACCGGTAGCCCTCCCCCGTAGACCAGATGCCTCTAGCTAGCTCTGTGGCCAAGGAGGCTCTCTGCTATGCAATACCACCCTCCTTTGAACGCTTTCTTCGCCAGAAGCAACGTTACCTAGATTCTACTTGAAGCAACTTTACCTAGATTCTACTGAATTCTCCTTGGATACGCCTTTGACTGAACTTGCTACCGTAGGTCCAGGCAGGTCTACAAAAACTCCTACTAGCTAGTACAGTGTCCCAGGAGCGCTTTGATGTACTGGTACGGGTACTAATAAGCAACACATCATGAGCACTATGACCTGTGTGAAACTTTGACCTGTATCAAAACACTTTTTGTGTTGTTGTTGTCACCGAATAAAGTATCAAACACTCATGCATTCTGGATCTGACACCTTGACACCCTTGATGATGAACTGTTGCCCGTTGCCCGGATTGACACAATGAATAAAGGTACATGTGGAAGCGTCCGGGTGGATGGAGCAAGCACAGCAAGCACACGCATTCACACGAGGTCGGTGGTACTAGTAGACTAGTACGGTACCCGCCACTTCTAGACAATCACCCGGCGAGGTGAGAAGGGACACGAGAAGAAATGACATAGTTTTAGTTTTTGTCTTTCAATAGGCATGTTTTGACAGTGTTCGAGTTGCTAACCAAAAATATTATTTCGGGTTGTGGACTGGCATGGTTTGCTTGAAGCACGGATCTTTTTGCAAGGTGGGGTTCACGTGAGGATGTACCACACCACAACATGAGTTAGTCGTCACGCCTATAGTTTTTTAGTACTTTGTAGTTGGCGGTGTTGTAATAACATTGGTCGACATGGGTCTTTGGTACCACGACCATCTCCTTTGATTTTAAGATACGGTACCGGTACCGGTACCTATTGAAGCCATGGAACCTTCAATCGATTTCATTGAATTCTGGCAACAACAGATAGTTAATTATCCTGCTAGCTACCTGGTAGCTATAACTGCATGTTATTGATTTGACTTGATTTGACTAGAGAAGAACCAAGGTATCCACAGGACGGATCAATTGAGTGCCTTTCAAAATTGGGAATCTTTCATTATCATCCTTCCGCTACGGTACTCTTCAAACATTATTAACACTGACATACATCTAGATAGACACCGGTACCATCAGGTAAAGTGCTTTTGCTGTTAGTAGTGGCATGTCTCGAAGAAATTTCCGACAAAGCGTTGTTTGCTTTGCCTTACCTCTACCGGTACTGGTATGGAGTACACCCCTCCCGGTTGTGCCGCTAACACCTTGATCCCCTTGGACTCTCCGGTAATACCGGTACATGTACCAGTACTACAGTAGTATCTTCCTCCAGTTCAACAATACTAATGTGGATATCTAAACCATAAGGTAACATGGCAGCCGAAGACACTTATCTCCAAATCTTCCCTCTTTAAATATTTTCTTAGTTTGCTCCTGGCTTGCTTTGTTATTGAATTTTGAGAGCTTGCTGCTTCCAGTACGAGAGGCCACGAAGGTAACGAGGAACTTTCCTTGGGTTGTTGTTAACAACCCACGCAAAACGAAACGACGGGCTGAGTGGTTTTTGGTAGCTAGCTAGTCTCTCCCTCATCTCTTTTTGGTTTGTGTGTTCTTTCGTTCCTTCTTTCTTTCCTTGTGTTGGTACTATTATTCACACAAGTAAAAGGGAGTGTTGTTGGCTGAGAGTGAGGAAAGGAAGTGCGAGGAGATTGGAGGAACTCTGATAAGATTCCACTTTTAGGTTCTCTCACATCTCTCGCGACCAAAGGGTTCTTCTCTGACAACCATTTGGTGCTGAGCTCCACCCATCGACCATCCTTTCCGTCTACTACCTACAACAGGGGGTTCTGTGTGTTTCTGTGTGTGTTTCTCATGACAGTGGTTGCTCTATCATAACAACAACACTTCCTTCATAACCAAGAAAACAATTCTCCAGCATCGTTCGTCTGCTACCTGCCCTTATTCCCGAAGTCTCTCTCTTTTTCAATAATTTCACCTCTACTCTAATCTACCCAACCCAACCTACCCATCATCCCATCACCATGCAAGCCAACTACCACCCCAGCACTGGATGGATGCCTCCTCCAGGCTACTCGCATCATCCCCATTCCGTGACGCTGAGCCCCACGTCTTGGTCGGATCCCGAGAGTCGTCAGGAGTCTCCTGGTTCGGCCAAGACGCTCAATAAGACAGCACAGAGTCCGTACATGACAGACCCCAAGAAGAATGCCGACTATGTGTACGCTTCGCCACAACAGACACACCGGCCCGTCTTTTACCCCAGCAGTGCAGGAAGTCAGCCGCAGAGACTGCCCTTTCCACCCCACAATAACAATAATGGCTACTACCCACAACAGTACTTGGCGTCTCCTCAGGCGGTCTACGATGATCCGAATGCTGCGGGACGAAAGGACCACAAGGACAACATGTCGCTCTTTCCAGGGAGTACTACTGGTACTGCTGCCAGTAGTAGTACTACCAATCCTTCCTACAGTTCGTGGATTGAGCAGCAGCAGCAGCAACAGTCGCCTACCAACAACAACAACAAGCACCAAGGGATGGATCCACTCCATCAGTCCCATTCGTCTCTCTCCATGGCGTCTCCGGTACCGCAACGGAGTATTTGGTCGTCCACAGCGGACAACAATGGCAACAACAACCACCACAGACAGCAGCACCACCAAAAGTTGGGTCCTCCTACCGTCTATCAACCGCCCAGTAGTAGCGAAGACGCGAACGACCTGCAGGGAATGGCCCGTCTCTCCTTGATCAGTACCAGTTCGTCCTCTGTGACACGAAGCTCCTCCAATCGAGACAGCAATACCAGCTCGACGAGCAGCTATCATTCCAATAATAATAACCTGCCGGGATTGGTACAAGCCAGCTCCGAGTCGACGGCCAGTCTCCCGACATTGTATCCGAACAATAGTAGCAACAGCAACACTACTACTACTACTACCAGCGATGGAGCAGACGATGCAACCAATGTGTTGCAATCGTCGTTGCGATCCTTTTTGGATGAAGAAGACGACAACTACTATACTGGGTCCCCCTCGGCCGACCGACCCGTCGTTATTCCACCTGGATTTGGATCGCCGTCACAGCCGCCTCGTGCTGGTTCTGGTTCGTCCTACAAAATGGGAAATCCCAACACGAGACGCAATCGAAATCGCAACAAGTTGCGACAACAGAAAAAGGTCGAACAGCAACGACCCAAGGCGCTCAAGGAACGAAACACTTTTGGAAATGAAACAACAACGCTGGAACCGCTCTTTGAAAAGCCCGATCTGCCTCCGTTGGGAGGATCTTCCTTGCAGAGGGCCGTGCACCGCAACAGTGCAACTGGCAGTGGCGTTGGTAACGAGTCGCTTCGTCTCCTCATGGGAGATGAATCGGCATCGGAACACAATTGTATGGATTCGTCCTTTAACAGCATGATGCATGGATCTTCGGCATCGTTACGGTTGACGTCTCCCATGGTCAGTCCACGAACACCACACAACAAGCAACCACCCATTCTCCCGCAACAGCTACCCGTGCCACCACTGCCCTTTGACTTTTCCTTGTCCAACATGTATCCACAAGACAACAACACGAACGCAAACAGTGAAGATGACGAGGATGCGATTCTCATGCAGCACATTTTGGCCAGTGAACAACGCGCCGCCGAAGATGGTACTGGTGGTACCAATACTACCGAAGTACAACTATCACCCGAAGAATTGTTGGACGATTTGTCGCCCACGTCCTTGGGGAAAAAGAGAGAATGGTTGTTGCGCATGAACAAGAAAATTCAAGAAGTGCCAGTCGGAGAACTGGATCCTTCGGCAGTGCCCATTAGTGCCATTATGAATGCATGGGCCAAAACCAAGTCGGCACAAGGAGCGTCCATGGTCGAAATGTGGCTCAAACGAGCGCAACAAGAGTACAGTGCCGGGAATCACCGTATTGTCCCTACCACCAAAATGTATACCATGGCAGGTAAGCAAAAAAGGAATTGATGGTCTTGCTTTTGTTATTTATTTGTTGTCAGAGGATTCTCACCGAATTGTTTGTTTTCGTTTTCGTTTCTTGCTGGTTAGTGGATGCTTGGGCTCGAAGTGGCGAACGAGGTGCTGCTGCCAATCGCGCCGAAGACTTGTTGCATCATATGAATTCGCTTTATCAATCAGGCGAGCACGACAAGCTCAAGCCGACAACTGGTATCTTCAATGCGGTCATCAATGCATGGGCCCGATCTCGAGAAAAGATTGCTCCGGTGCGAGCAGAACAAATCCTTTCTTGGATGGAGAACTTTCAGGACTTGGACATTCAACCCGACAAGTACACTTACAACACGGTCATCCATGCTTGGGCCAAGGCAGGTGGTACTGAAGCGGCCACAAAGGCCCAGCAGCTTTTATCTAGCATGGACAAGAAGTATCACGAAGGAAACCTCATGGCCAAGCCCGATACGATCACGTACAACGTCGTGATCAATGCATGGGCAAAGAGTGGAGGACGCGGGGCTGCCCTCGAAGCCGAAAAGCTGCTTTCCAAAATGCATAAACTCCACGAAATGGGCGACACGGATGTCAAACCAAGTGTGGTCACATACGGTGCTGTTATTGACGCCTACGCCAAGAGTGGCGAAAAGGGCTCTGCTGCCAGGGCGGACACGCTTTTGGCGCACATGATTCAGCTCCACCAATCTGATCCTATCAAGCACGCTGACATGCTCCCGAATACATACGTTTTCAACACTGTCATCAATTGCTGGGCCAAGAGCAAGGAGCATGATGCCGCCTCCAAGGCTGAAGAGATGCTTGTGGCCATGAGTCGTCTCCATGCCTCCGGTATTCCCAACTTGAAACCGGACGCATTTACCTACACTGCCGTCATCGATGTGAGTTTGTGCATTGTTGGTCATCGGTTGTTCGTGTACCATCTTCGTGAGCTGACTCGATTCATTCTGTTCTTTTCTCTTTAGGCTTGGGCCAAGAGCGGTTATCGAGGTGCTGCGTCTCGTGCTGACCAGTTGTTGGACAAAATGGAAGCTAAATACCTTGCTGGTGATGCCGACTTGAAGCCCAACACGTTCACGTACAACGCTGTCATCAATGCGCTTGCCAAGAGTGGTGAGGTTGGGGCTGCTGCTCGCGCAGAGCGTGTGCTCCAGAATATGGTTAATCGCTACAGATCTGCCGGCAGTGACGATGTGAAGCCCACAACGATCAACTTCAATGTAAGAGACCGATGTTGAGGGAACTTCAGAGGTTGTTAAGTCCCGCAAACTTCTTACCTGTCTTCTTCTGCGTGCCTAGACCGTTCTGGATGCCTGGGCCAAGAGTGGAGGCGGGCGTGCCGCTGCGGAACGCGCTGAGGAGATTCTGGAGTGGATGGACCGCCTCTACAAGGGAGGAAACCCTGATGTGAAACCTGACACCATTACATTCAACGCTGTGCTGGATGCTTGGGCGAGGTCTGGTGACAGGGTGGCCCCACACCGCGCAGAGCAGATTCTCGATCACATGGATGACTTGTACCGTGCAGGCAACAGAGGAGTCAAGCCTGACACTTACACCTACAACACTCTGGTATGTATTGATTAGGTCTCAAAGCTTTGTCAGATGCCAGGATGTTTTCTCAACTGTTTGCTTCAATTCCAACGTCTTCCTCAGATCAACGCTTGGGCCAAGTCTGGGGGCAGAGGTGCCGCCGCCAGAGCGGAACACGTCTTGTCCGTCATGCACAAGCGCTACAAAGATGGCGACAGCGACTTCAAGCCCAATACCAGGACACACACGAGTGTCATTGATGCATGGGCGAAGTCCGGCGAAAAGGGCGCCGCCAGAAGAGCCGAACAAATATTGAACAACATGATCTCTCACTACGAAGCAACCGGTGATTCAGACGTAAAGCCGAATGTTCACACAGCAAATGCTGTCTGCAACGCTTGCGCTTTCACCAAGATGGACGAAGACCGTGCTGAAGCAATGCAAATTGCCTTCCGTGTCTTCGACTGGCTGTCCTCGCAGCCAGATATGAGTCCCGACTCATACACTTACACCATCCTATTGTCGGTTTGTGCCAACCTAATTCCAAAAGAAGACAGCCATACCAGGTATATGCATGCAAGGGCATTCTTTGACAACTGTCGAGAAGCAGGACACGTGAACGATTACGTGTTGCGCAAGCTTCGTCAGACGGTTACTGAGGATGAATACCTTGGGCTCGTTGACTATCGAATGGATACGTCAGCAGCGTGCATGCCTGCCTCCTGGACTCGCAATGCCAAGATCAACAACCACGCGAAGGGGAGGAAAGGTGGCTGGAACAACAACCGTCGCAGAGGAAAATGAGAATCGAATCGTCTTTCATGTCTTTATACTACTTTCATCATTCAAACAAGCAAACAACGCTTACTATTCATATACTCGTACAGAATTCAAAACAACAAACAGAGAACATCATTCTGCTTTTCAGGAAACCAAACAAAAACACAAATCCAGAATTTCATACAAAGGAGCAAAGTTAAAGCAATAACGCATACAAGCATTACAAGGCAATTGAGTTAGTTTTACTGTTTGCTTTTCAGTCCACGCGGAGAAGCCGCTGAGACGCCTCGTCTCTTTCGGAATACAGCACGGTACACCCAGGTGGCCACTGCAACTAGCAGCGTGAAACCCAGAGCCGATTGCCGTGGAGAAGCGAGCTACGCGTACTGCTACTTGGTACCAGTACCACCGTAGCCAGTTTCGTTTTTAGAGCAGTGGTACCGGTAGCTTTTTGTAGACTATTTTATGCTAGTAAATCTTTCTCCTTCGCGTCAAGGATAGCTGAGCATCGAGTGATTAGCCACAGGACAGATTTCAGGGATTTGTTGTAGGCGTTTCTGTTGAAAGACGCAGCCGTAGGCTCCGACTCTGGTTTCCAACGTGCCCATGCGTAGGCAAAGACCATCCTGCACACATCCAAGAAAGCTACTTCGTACTGCTCTTGGAGTAGTTTCCTTGGGAAGATTGTCTCCACATCTTCAACTGTGCTCGCGACGCCGTACTTGACAAAAGCATCAGCCAAGGAAGCGTGATAGTGATCCAGGAGCTCCTTTTCTTTCTGCCCGTCGTGCGAGACACAGTGCGGTTGCAGGGCCGCAGAGATGAAATGAGCTACGTCAGTTGCAGCCAGGCCAAATCCGCACCATTGAAAGTCTATGAATCCGACCTGGAGCTCTTCTTCGGCTCCCTTCCGAAAGAAGAGGTTCGCTTGCTTTGGATCCCCGTGAATCATGGTTCGATACTTCTGAAGGTCGGCCGTGTCTTTCTTTGCCAGTTCGGCAAAAGGATGCGCCCTCGTCCCCACGATCTTTGCAAGTTTTTCCACTCGGGCTCCGAGATGCTCCAAATCCACTCCTTCCAATTCAGCAACTGCACTCAGATCGTCTTTGAAGGTTGGTAGCCTGTTGGTCCATCCAACCGCCACTTTCTCGAGTTGCCCGTATCCTTGCAAAGCAGGTTGCATGTAGCCTCCATTGGGCCAAACTACTTCCTCCAGTTCCTGCCCAACCTTGCCACCTTCCTTCTTCCAAAAATTTGATCCAGTCCAGAAGTAGGCATGCATATTGGCAAGTGCTTTCAGTACGGCCCGGCACGACTTTTCTTCCAGAAGCCATTCATGATACCATCCGTCCTTTTCGTTGAAATCTTCCAACGTCATGCTGAACCTGCTTTCCAACTGTTGTCGTGGGCTTGTTGCATTTGGTGGAATCTCTTTGGAGGATCCATAGCAGTCGCAAACATGGACTCCGGCTTCATGGATGAGCCCTTCCTGACATGCCCTGCTGTCGAGAAAGTTTGTTTCCACTTGGTAGGAATGTACGTCTCTTGTCACTGCGACGGCGTAACACAAAGTGAGTCAACTACAAGTGCTCTGTTGTCAGTTCCCACAACGTTCCGTCCTGCACTTACCCTTGTGCGGGGCCGAGGCAAGCTTTGCCCTGGCATGAGCCAAATCGCTCATGACAACCCTCTTGTAAAAAACGGTAGAGGGCGGCGATTTACAGTTGCTGCTGCCAGCATCATCTGTAGACGCCCAATCCAGGACAAGGCGAGCTCCATTGGACATGAGCCCCCGCACAGCATCTGATTCGGGAACTGCAAAGCCTTTCAACGTCCATTTCTTATTTCCCTCCTCCTGATGCTGCAATATGTGCTCTTCCAACCAAGTTCGAGTCAACGGGTGGCCGTCAATGTCGCGACTGATATCGATCGCTTGAGCCCCAGTAGTTCCGGGAATCGTTCCAAAGCAAGGCTCTAGAATTTTCTGTACCGATTCGAAATCCGCCCTCATACGTGCGCAGAGAGCATCGTGGACAGCCTCCATGCCGCTGGCAGACGCAACGACACCCCATCGATTCCCGTAGTCATATCGTTTGTCGTCTTTGTGTACAAGGGGAGAACCAAACATGTCGGTGATTTTGCCGCCCATGGCATTTAGCACTGCCTGAGGGGAACAAGTATCCCAGTAGCACGTTTTGAAATGAAGCACTGCAATACTCCGTTCTTGTTGTGCTACAGCCACAAGTTTGGATGCCGTTCCTCCCAACAGGGCGTGGATTGGTTCTTTCTTATTCTCATCAAGAGAGGCAGCCAATTTCAATGCCAACTGTGTTGCATTTAGGAGCACTGGATCATTGGAGTCGCCTGTAAAGACTGTGATTCCCAGGTCATCACCAGTTTTGCCAGCAGTCGAGCTTGTCGTTGTCGATGGATAGGTACCCTGATGACTAATTTCTGCAATATCATCATCCATGTGGATGGCATACAGAGTTTTTGCGTTGGGGGAAGAAATGCCGGTGGGGAACGGCAACCCCACAGCTCCCATGATGGATTTTCCATGGCGGGCGACTCCAATCAAGCAAGCCACATTTTGCACTCTTCCCTCGACAAATTCTCGGGTCCCATCCAGTGGATCGACAAAGAGCGTCACTTCTTGGATGGGTACAAGCGTTTTGCTGGACAAGTCTGCTGCTAGTAAATTGGTGCGTAAGGGTTCCAGCGACGACAAAATAGAAGATGCCGGATCTTCATTGTCGTCTTCCTCTCCCACAATATGCAACTGGTCACCCCACAACTGTCGCAGTCCATTCACAATGACATTTTGGGCATCGATATCGGCTTGTGTCACTACCGACTTGATCTCTCCAGCCTCCTTGAGTTCTCCGGTGAGTGTGGCATTGGATTGTTTGTATTTTCGAATGACATCACAGCCCTGAATGCTAGCGTCGATACACGAGGACAAGAGCTCTTCCAAACTGATCAATTTGTCCGTGGAAGAAGCGCTGTCACGACTGTGGGACATGGTGGTCAACAATGTAGTAGAATGAGTGGCTCTCAGCCGTCCGATGCCGAAGAAACGATTTTTTGGCAAAATATGAAACGAAGCTGACAGCGAGAAGCAGAGGAAGAGTCTTAGAGAGCCGAGCAGGAACTGAGCTTTTCTACCCATCTTTCCTCAGGCTGATCCCTGAGGTTTCCTTCAATCTAAACTCAACCGAAGTGACGGGAAGCAGAGAGTGGACAGTCCTCATCGTCATCCATCCTTCATCGATCTTCGCACAAAGATCCAACCTGTAGAACGCTAACCCTAAACGAAAGTCGATCAAAGATCGTCGGCAATGACGAAGCGGAGTTGCGGGAATACCTGTTTTTCATGTTCATAAAGCAGTCCCAACTGTTTTCTTTTGGAAGAATGACTGAAAACAGAAGAATGACGTAATCTGGAAGAATGACACAATCTGGAAGAATGACACAATCTGGAAGGTTCTACGTAAAAACACGTAGAAATTAGTACCAGGTGACGTAATCTGGAAGAATGACACAATCTGGAAGCATGACTCAAAATAGAAGATTAACACAAGTTGCTGGCGACCAACAAAAAGGAACCGCTGCAAGAGCTGATTCCCCGCAACTCCAGCGGCCGGAAGATGCCAACGCTCACGCTGATGCGCGAGAGAAGAAGCAAGCAAAAAGCTAACGGATACATGAATCGAATCGGGCACAAAGATGGGCAATGACACAAAAGAGAGGAAGATGCGAACGCTCCTCTGAATGTGAACAAAGAGCTTCCTTGGCTGTAAAAAAATCAATTATCATAAAATGCTTCATTCTCTATTGTTCTGTGCACAGTGGACAAAACTCGCATTTTTCTTTTTGCTTCACTTTTTGCTTTCAATTCGTTCGTTCATCCGTCAAGCAAAACGGTACATAATCCCGATCATTCTCAAATCTCAAGCAAAAGTGGGCATCGCGGAGCCAAACACACAGCTGAAAAGAGGTCCAAAGGTTGTTGGCTGCACGCCTTGCTTGCTTGCTTATAATTGCGGTCCGTACTGAGTGTAGTCCACAGATCCCTTGCCTTCGTACTTCTTGAAGTTCTCCACGTACATGGACGCCAGCTTTTGGGCGGTCTCGTCGTACTTCTCGGGGTGGGCCCAGGTGGACTTGATGTCCAAGAGTGCTGGGTCGACACCCTCCAAAGCCTTGGGCACATCAAATCCAAAGATTGGGTCGGGGGCAAACTCGGCATCGTTAATGGATCCATTCATAATGGCATCAATGCAAGATCGAGTGGCCTTGATGGACATGCGCGATCCTTCGCCGTATGGACCTCCAGCCCAACCAGAGTTGACCAAGAATACCTGACTTCCGTAGGTCTCCATCTTTTCCTTGAGCAAATCAGCGTAGACAGTGGGGTGCAAGGTCATGAAAGCAGCACCAAAGCAGGTACTGAAAGTGGCCACTGGTTCTGTGATTCCACGCTCTGTTCCGGCGACCTTGGCCGTGTATCCAGACAAGAAGTGGTACATGGCTTGACCCGAGCTCAGGCGAGCCACGGGAGGAAGGACACCAAAGGCATCGCAACTGAGGAAAATAACGTTGTTGGGGTGTCCAGCAACTTGTTCCTTGTGCTGTTATTTGAAAAGAAAGAAATGGAGACAACAATATGAGAATTCAACTGCACTGCCTTTTATTAGAAAGAGCTTTGGCTGCCATTATTGCACTTACGTAGTTGGGAATGTGGAAGATTGGGTAGGACACACGTCCATTCTCGGTCTTGGTGGTATCAAAGTAGTCGGGTGTTCCGTCGTCCAAAATCTTGACATTCTCCAACAAGGCATCCGTGTGGATTGCTCGGTAGATATCAGGCTCGGTCTTCTCGGTCAGATCAATGGTCTTGGCATAGCAACCTCCCTCAAAGTTGAAGACACCCTTGTCGTCCCATCCATGTTCGTCATCACCAATCAAAGCACGGTGGGGGTCAGCTGACAAGGTGGTCTTTCCAGTTCCACTGAGACCAAAGAACTATAAAATTGAGGAGGAGGAATAAACGCGGGTAAGTGTGAGAACAGAACATCTTTTGTGTTAATTAACACCAGGTGTTGCTGCGAAAAACTTACCAGAGCCACATCTCCATCCTTTCCAACATTGGCAGAGCAATGCATGGGGAACATTGGCTTTTCAGCCATGGGCAACAAGTAGTTCATCAAACTGAAGATACCCTTCTTGTTTTCTCCTCCATACCAGGTGCCAAAAATGACGGCGGTCTTCTTTTCAATATTGAAGACCACGGCAGTCTCTGAGTTGAGGCCATGTCGTTCCCAGTCTTCATCCACTTGAGAGCAGCAGTTGATGACGGTAAAGTCAGGATCAAAGCCGTCCAATTCACTTTCTTCTTCGGGTCGGATGAACATGTTGGATACGAAATGCTGTTGCCAAGCCATTTCATGGACAAAGCGGACCTTGAGGCGAGAGGAATCCTTGCGAGCTCCACAGTATCCATCAAAGACATATGCCTTTTCCTTGGTGTTGAAATGAGCCACAGCCTTGTCATAGAGCTCATCAAAGACTTCAGGCGAGGTGGGCATGTTAATATTGTTCCAGTCAATATTTTCGGCAGACTTGCTTCCAGGGTTCAAGACAATCCAGCGGTCCTTGGGACTGCGACCTGAAATTCGGAACAACAATAGAGATAAAGAACAAGTGGGTGAGATAAGGAAGAAGGTTGACAGGACAATCATTTCTTCCTATTCTTTTTGTAATTTCCATACCTGTGTATTTTCCAGTATCCACCACAAATGTGTCTCCATATTCAGCATGGGCGACAACACCCTCTCCATTCTTTTGTTCATGCTCATACAATTGCTGGTAGGTCATGTTGCGGTACAATGTGGATGGGTTGGTGATTCCAAGTTTATCCAAGCCAGTTTTCAAGCAGGCATCCGTGCCTTCAACCGTGCGAGAAACATCATATGCATCTCGTCCAGTGTGGTCAAAATCGACAGCTTGGGTGGACTTGTACGCAACTTGTTGTTGAGCGCAAAAGTTGGTGGGCTAAGCAGCAGCAACAGAAGAACAAGGTGAGTTTCGTCATTTTTCGGAAGAGTCATTGCCGATCCTGCTGGATGAATGGATGCTTGTGAATTGATTTTATTGGTCGGATGATGATCAGAAACTTACGATTGAAGATGATGAAGCCAAGACGGAAGGAGCAAAACGAGCAGTGCTCAATGCAGCTCCTCGAAGGGCGGTTTTTCCTCCATTTCGGGCGACGGCACGGGCCAAGTGGCGGACAGTGTTTGCGGAAAACATGGTGGGGTTATTACAATATCTTCCTTGTTGATGTATCTATTCTGTTTTATGAATGGATTGGATTCGGTGAGTTGGGTTTTGTGGCCAATCAGTGAGGCAAGGTGATGGGAATCGTTGCTTGGCGCTTCGTTCTGGACACAAAAGAGAATCGAATCCATTCTCGTGCCCTTGGGTGTCAAAACCAATCCCTGTTTGTACCAATGGGATGCAAGCACAAAAGGATGTTGCGAACCCCGTTTCAGATAACAAGAAGCCGTATCTTTTGCCTGGCTTCTCATGTAAAGGGGGATCCAAAAGGGGTCACCCCCAAAGGCTTGAGACATGTGTCACTCAACTGCCTGGGGTGACGATCTGGGAGTTGATGACAATGACGACCAAGCGTCAACAAAAAGTTGAGTGTGATCGCGAGTTGATGTGATCGTGGCATTCAAAATGTCAATGACAGGCTTTCTCCATCTTCCACCAGGAGGACAGTTAGTTTTGGTTGGCTTTCTATCTACTACTACAGGCAGTATACTACTATCCGGTCACCGTCCTCGAATGCCCGGCTGAGGGGCTTTTGGTTGGCTGCTTGCTTTGACTAGTTGGGTGTTAGCTGTTCGTTAGTCACATCGTTGCACACCTACGACCGAAAAGGGGGTGATGCCAAGCTAGCGCTCGGAGCGATAGAGAAGCCTATCAGCGGTGTAATACCGGCAGACGAAGTAGCAGCAATGAAAGCAGTACGGTAGGAATGGCTTAACTAATGATTCTTCTTGGGTTTGTCTGCTGTTCGGCTTGAGATACCGGTACTATTACTCGCAAGTGTTCCCATTGCACATGCAGAGGCAGGCCAGCCGCAGCATAGCTTCTTTGAAGAGACAGGTTGGAAGAGCTACAGATATTGACGTACATGTAGGCATACTTTTCAACCGGCCATGGCTACACAATTTTTATTCGTAGGTCTCTCAACAAACATCCCGTCAACTACCTGGTGCCACCGGTAGCTACCGTAGCCAGCTACTAGTACCTGCCATGCATAGTACCACGGACCTACCCATCTACTCAGCAAACTTATTCCTGTAGTGTTGCTTCTTCGTTGCAGGTCGTCAGTGACAATTAAGGGTGCACAAACTGCTCCCACAGAACAAGGAAGGAACTGATGTTACGCTCAATCATTGATCACTCCAATGATGGACGTCAGTGACCCGCCTGTCTTCAATCTTCTCTTCTGGCTTCGCATGCATCTTTAGTCGAGTCACGAGAAACAGGGACTTACCAGTACCAACTGTGTTTTTTTATTAAAAAAAACCACGGTGACACGCGACTTCTTTTTTGTTCTCACGCGACCTTACGGTACCGGTACAGTCGTAGGCGAGAACAACAACGAAACGGCACAGCCACCACAATCACACGGCACCGAAGCCTCATAATTCACGCGTCGTGTACAACAAAAGGTACAATACCGTACCGGTACTAGCTAGCTAGAGAGATCCGCTATTGGTACATATCTTCCTCGACATCATGTCTGCGGCAGTGGCAGCTCCGTCTAAAGTGGTCGAACAGGTAACTCCAGGCGTCATTGAAAAGGTCGATATGGAGGAGGAGGCAAAGGAAGAGGCACCCGAAAGAGCAAAGATAGAGGAAGCAATTTCGTCGAGCGACGACAGCGCTAAAACCAAGATCCGCTTCGGCTTGATTCGCATCCGTACCTACGCCACAATCATTGGAGACAATCCCAGCCCATCCATGGGTCCTCCCATTCAGATGGACTGGAAACCTCTGGAACAAAAGGTCCTTTGCGTGGATGAATACGAAGAACATCGCGAACCACGACGAGAAAACTTTTTGCTCGCGGGCGGAACACGTGCGGCGCTCCTCAAGGATTTGGGCTTTACAGCGGCTCAAATTGAAGAGGCAGTGTTGACCGCGAGGACCGTCAGAAGTCTCCGAAGACAGACTGTCAACAATCTACGGTGGGACTGGAAGGAGGAAAAGAAGGAAGAACGACAGGATTACATCCGCAGAGTCTTTTTTTGTCGACCTGAAAAGGTCCTGGAGTATCCCGATGTGCGAGTGCAGAAAGACGAATACTGGGATGAGACGAACAAGGTCAAGCCAATGTTTGACCACATTCCTTGTACGCACTGCTCCTCCTTTGTTTGCGCTGGACCGGCTTCGGACTTTCCTGCCATGGTGTGGATGTTGAGATGCGACGGCAAACAATGCCAGACAATGGACAAAGGGGATGCGACTTGCCCTTTTACTGGAAAGCCAAAAGCCGAATTGATGAAGGAGTTCCTGGAATATGAAAGCAAATACACAAGTACCGATGTTTGAGTAAATTATAGACAATTCCCATGTAGTCATACAGTTTACATTTATTTTGTCGTTCTCGCAGGAGGGGTTGTGTCAATGTTACATGTATGTCTAGGGAGCATTCAAATAGACAGAAATACAAGTTTTCTTTACGCACGCGGCGGAGCGACACTTTTGGCATGAAGGATCTTGCAGTACAATAAGCGACACGAATTCGAATGAAGAGTTGCATACAACGCGGGAAGAACTTGTTACGAAAACTCATTAACGCACAGCCAGTATCAACCGCCTCTGGCTTTCCCAACCATCTCGATCTGTCCTTGTGTCGTCAAGTCTCAGTGGCATCACCACCATCAACGGTGGACCTGCTGGCAGACTGCCTTTATTTCCCAGTAGGCATACAGTAGCGTCCCCTCAACTGCTGCACTTAGTGAAAATTACTTCTTGGAAGAGCATGCAGCATTGCAAAGAATCGAATCGAATCAAATCGAATCGATCGAGTCTCAGTCTTGCTCTTGACTCATTTTGGGTTTCTTTGTGTGTAGCGTGTGATTGAATCGAATCGATCGATTAGAATCTTCAATGGAATCGAATCTACCGGTAACTAATCTACAGTTAACGCTCGCTTATATTTATAATCTTATATTTATTCGCTCTATAATATTTATTATATCTCGAGTTCCCCCCCCAGTCACGAGTGACCGTGAATGACGTCAGTACACCCTTCGCAAATCTCGTAGCAGCAAAACAATCGCTCGCAATCCATCGCAAACGGTCCAATTCGACAGAGACATACGTGTAAATGCCAATGCATGCCAATGCATGCCGATGAGGTGCCGATGGGAGTTCGCTTGCCTGTCCATTCTCTGCCAGTCCGCGCAAATCTTCGTTCGTGGGGTTTTTCATGGTGTTTTCGCGAGATTTGCGCAGAATGGCAGAGAGGAGACAAAAACAATTCTCTGAGCAACAAAACAAGTGCAAGCAAACCATAACAATTCCTCCAATCCGACCTAGACCAACATGAACGGCGCCAACATGAACGGCGCCGATTCAACCGCAACGAAGAAGAAAGGAGCGAAGAGGGGACCGAAGCTGAAGAGGCGCTCAATAAGCTGTCCGAAAGTGCCTCCAGCTTGGGTATCAACCAAGCTGCTACTGTGCATCTTGATAGGTTTGCCAGAGCCTTGAATATGGCCAGGGCGACAAGGGCTGGCAAACGCAAACGTGATGGCACTCTCCACTCGTTCTTTACTAGTGGTTAGTAGCAGTAACGCTCTATATTTAGACACACTGTTATATTTACTGGATTCCTGAATCCCCCCCTGGACCGTCCGACGGTTTTCAATCAGGATTTAAAAAACTTGAAATTGCCACGACTGATAACCGTTTTTAAACAATCCCTTAAACAATCCCTTAACTCATCAACAATCCCTTAAACAATCCCTTAAAAAAACAATCCCTTAACATCAATCCCTTAAATATTGGACTATCCCTTAAACAATCCCTTAACGCCAAATGGAAATACCATACAACTATCCCTTATTGCTTCAAATATCCCTAAAACAATCCCTTATCAAACAATCCCTTAACCAACAATCCCTTAAATCTGCAACAATCCCTTAAACAATCCCTTAACAAACAATCCCTTAAACAATCCCTTACACTTCTGAGTGAGTCGTGTCGGTTTTTAAAGCCTGAGTGAAAACCGTCGAACGGTCCTGTATATATATCTGAATGTTGACTGTACAGTATGCATGTAATCATGATGTAATCAAATGGTTTGATAGAATTTACCACGTTTCAGTGATCCTGGCAAATGGCTTACGGTCTTACGGTACCCTTACTACCGGTACTAGATGTACTCGGAGTATTAATAGTACCGGTAGCTATAGTACCGGTAGTACCGCTATCTAGAACACATACTTAGAGTTATACTACTTTTAAAAGTACACTTACAGTACAAAGATAGTAGATAGTAGATGCTCCCGAACTACTTTATTTAATTCAAAGGGTTCGGTCCCCACAGCCAAAAAGAAAGCTTTCAGCTTTCATTTAAATTTCCTCCCAACTGAGAGTATCTGAAGTAGCTTACCCCACCTTTCTTAACCACCTGTTTTTTTGTTTTGACGATTTCTGGAAGGAGATCAGGTGGTTGAGGTAACAATCCATCATTCCGAGTTGATTTGAGGCATTCTTCTGATTTCTGATGAGACTCATCAACAAGATCTGTTGATTTATTTGATTTGAAAACAAGTGTCATTATGAGAGCATATTCTTACAGCATCCTAACGTGTTTGTGGTACTGTTTGTTGATAGTAAAGTACCCCTCGAGACTCAATTTAAGCCTTTACATCAACTCTAACCTCAACTGTGAATACAACAGTACATTCGTTTGTCGCGTCTGCAATGAGCTTACATGTCACGTGAAGTCACTTTTTATTAAATCCTCTCGAAACCAATGGTGCCCCTGTGCCCCTCCAACCCTTCACATGCTTCAATTCTCGGTTCTATAAATCTCGCTGGCTTCTTTTCAGTCCTGGCAGACTTGGGAATGTTCCGGGCTCGGCTGAGTGTACCGGTACCAGTACACACTTTTAGTAAAGGGAAGTAAAACCCACATGGAAGAAAGGGTGTCACGAAAGAAAATGGTGAAATGGTACCGTACCAGTCGCTCGTACTTTTTGAGTAACTGTTGTTTGAGGAAACCAAGCCTAATAATCACCATCGCATTTTTGCGACTGCGAACCCTCCCTTCTCTGTTCCTGGGTGACTTCTACGGGAACCCTAACCCTCCCTCTGGTACTGCAGCCCTGTGGGGCTCCCCCCTGGGTTTCCGGCAAACATTCCCAAACATGCCTCCTCTAACTGCCAGTACTAATAGGGACTGGCCTGAGCAGCTCAAATCAGTCCCTAGTTACCGGTTGGCTCCTTTGCCGCCATGCCTGGCTCTGAGAGCATGGTGGCCCCCCCTGACAGTAACAAATAAGTGCACCGGAGCATTCAAAAATGAACCACCAGGCCTGTTGTTGCTGCCATGGTGGCATGGTAGTGCTGCTGCCATCATAGTGTCTTTATTGAGATAATTAACCAAGCTTTCTTGCTGTCATCCATAGTATTAGTAGAAGATGAGTGGTCTTCCTGATCTTGCCAGAGCTAGGGAGAAAACGCTGCTGCTAGCGAGCTAACGGATAGTATCCCCCAAATTCTGGTTGACGACA